>VDFB02031022.1:0-22652 GCA_007258455.2 Sequoia sempervirens | reverse complement strand
TCTTTTCCTTGCTCTTTTTGTTTTTGCTCACTTTGGTGTTGTTTTGATGCTCTGTCAGTTGCTGATTTCCTCTCTCATTTTCACTTGGCCTCTCTGTTGTCATATCCTTTTGTTTCCCAGTTTTGGTGTTTTAGTGTTCTCTTAATCATTAGTATGTTACCAGAAATCAAAATCTAGGAGTCCTGCATTTGATCCAAAAGAATTTGTATCTTCATAAGATTGTAGTTCTACCCAATATTTCATTGATCAAAATTTTAATCTCAGTAATTTCCTCTTTTACTAGAGTTTGGTATTTTATTGTTTCTTTTTTTTTAAAGTTAGAAACCGAAGAGTCTGCTTTGAAATATGTCAAATTTATTTTTTAGACTTGTTTTCTAGTTTTTCCTTTCATCTCGTTTTTCTCTTTCCTTAGAAGGTATTTCCTAGATCCTGATGTTGTTTCCTCCTTTCAAAAGCAATATCGGAAAGCTTCAATCCTGGTGATCACCAATCGATTACATATCTTTAATGGAATATACCTTGCAAAGAATCAGTGTGATATCTGATTGCCACATATAATCATTGTGTCGTCTTTCTTCTCAAGTAGCGAGCCAACACAAAAATCTAGGTGTTCATGATTTGGACCATAATCTGTAATGATTGCACCTTTATTCTAGGAATTAATGTGAAATAATATGTAATTAATTAAGGTGGAAAACTACTTATGTACTTGGCACCACCTCAAGCATGCAATTTATCTTACAACACTCCACTTCGTGTCATATTGCAAATTTGCTAAGGACATTGAATTAACGAAACGACATTGGGACACAAAGAGAGGTAAAATTTTGAGAAACTAAGATGTAGCTACCAAGGCTTTTGAAGTTGCATTCTGAAGAATCACCATTATTAACGAAAACTAGGTATGTTCTGAATAAATGATAATTTGTTAAAAGTTACTCAAGCTAAAAATTCTTGATAATGGCATTTCCCATTCTGAAATTGAAATGTTAATTATTCTTTGATTTGTTAAATTTAATAAAAAATGAATTGAAAATTTAATGAAACGTAAGTTTTTGTTAAATCTAACCCTAACTTGCACACAAGACACATATTCTAAAAATTGCATAGCACATTATATACAAAAATGAGCACTTCTGATGCAAGAGTAGAAGATGAATTCAAGTATTGCAATTCACAAGTCGTACCCATCAACGTAGTGGTTACAGACACCCATATGGGATGGTCTTCTAACATTGAAATCCATTCACGTCTATTGCAAGAGAATTATTCTCAATGTACCAAGAATTTCATGGCAAACGAGTTACTTCCTACGGGAGGGTTTCTGCCAACAATGGAAGCTCCTTATGCAATGTATAAATCATTACAACCTAACCAAGAGGATTGTTGAGAAAGAAGGGAGAATTTATGCAAAACTATCATAGAAAGGAATCATCTACACATTTGGTCCCCCTATTTACACACAGATGTTCAATGTCGACCTAAAGTCCAAGACTAGGACATATCAGATCGCCGAGGAGCATAATAGACAAATTATGAGCACCCAATGGTGCCAACAAACAATTATAGAATAGACCAAGGTAATTCAGAGGTCTATGTTTAAACAAGAAATGCAAGAGATTATAACTTTGTTGAGTAGAGTAGTTGGTTTAAGAGATGCAAGCAAATTCAAACCCTAGATGTTCGTGATAATATCCCACATGATAGAGGATCCTGTGGAGTTACATTGGGGAAAAATGATAACTGGAAGACTAAATGAATAGATTACTACATTCCCCAAAACTAGATCCTTCTACATGTCATCGTTTATTATTTACTCTTGTGCTATGAGAGCTAGTAAACAAGGGTTGAAATAGATTGGTACTCTACGCACAAAAGTTGGCAACAATTTGATATATGCACATCTACCCCAGATCACCGTCCACAGGTATAAAGATGATTACAGGAAAGTGAGTGATTTTTTCTCCATGAAATTAGTGAGGACAATGGAAGTTGATAAAGCTAAGAGATTATCCCTAGAAGCACAAAGTGCCATTCAGCCTATGGGAGGTTCGTACATAAAGTTTCCAACTTACTCCTACGTTAGAGTGGAGGGATTTGATGGAAACCCATTCATGCTGCCTAGGTATCCTATAGATGAAATTGGTCTATTGGAATTGGTGAGATAGTTAAAACCATCTCAGGCTCTTTATAGCCATGCTTGCAAAAATGCCTCTTTTAAATTTTCCATCACAATAGGAAATTATAAGGGCAGTGCAATTAGAGTAAGTGATTTGTGTGAAGAAGAACTAAAGACTTGCCATTTTGAGGAGTTCCCACTCCAAAGAGTGTATTATGATATTGAAGGAAATATTGCTAAAATTATAGTTGGTTTTCATACTCATGTGCCTCATTTAGAATATTATTTGCTTAATTGTGAAGATGAGCATGTGGTAAGAAGAAGGAAATATGAAAGAATGACTTTAATATTTTCTCGGATGCTCAAGCTTTATGACATCCTAGACCAATTGGAAGAAGATGATGGTTAGGTGTTGAACCAATTTTACAATGATGATAGGGTATATGATGAACCCATTCCAGACCTAGATGTTGATGATGAAGACGTGACATCAATTGATGACTTCACTAGACTAGTCTTAAGGTATACTCAACACTGGATTGATGATTTTTGCAAAGGTTTGAGAGAAAGAGGAATTGAACCTATCTTCTCAAAAGATAAAAGAAGGAAACAAAGAGATGAAACTACTTTTCAAAGTGGAGAGCCTACCAAGAAGAAAAGAAAAACTAGTAAGGCTACTCCAGGTATTAGAATCGAAGAAAGAACCCCTAAAATTTCAAGACAAGAAGTTCCCATAAAACCATATAATAAGCAGAAAGATGCAGAGATAGGTAAAGATAAATAAAAAGTGAGACCTAAAGGTGCATCTTCCTCCACAGCTAAACCTAGAACAAGAGTAATTATTGATGAAGGAACATGAGCAATAGAGAATATTGGTGCACAAACCAGGTTTGCATCTCAAAGGGTTGCAACATTATTTACCTCTCCCCCTTCTATTAATATGGCTAGTATGAAACAAGCACTGAGAGGGACTCCTATAGCTTTAGAGGAAATTTTTGAAGAAGATGAAGTCGAAACTAAAGAATAGGTGGAAAAATGGGGTGTTATGTGGGAGAAAGTGAAAGAAAATAAGTCTAAAGAAAAACCCATGGTACACCCGGTGATAGAAGAAATTCAGGATACAAACTCTAACCCCATAACATTGATTAAGAAGAGTTTATTCAAGGAACGCTCACCTTAGAGGCAGGAAACCCTAGCATATTTGAAATGGAAACAAGGGAAACTGTAGAGCAGGATCCTATTGACAAAATAATTGGTGAAGATACTCTTGATTCCCAACCTTCGCTTGGGAATGTGCAAAATGTTAATAAACACTCACATGTCTTTGAAGAATCAGAGAAAGGTCATGCTTAAACTGAAATTCCATAAGAAGAAGCTACATGGTCCATAGGAGATGGAACTAAAAATAAAGATAATCCTAGTGTAGCATTAAATAAAGAATATAATGTTTAGAGAGATGAAATATAAAATCTTGATAGATAGGAAAATATAAGTCTCCAAACAAATGAGGTAGTGTCAAACCGCACCAATCCCAAATCTATGACAGATATCACTAAAGAAATTCCTATTTTAGAAAATGTGGCAAGTCAAAGGGAAGAAGTTCTTGAAACAAGTGGTAAATAGGGACAAGGAAATGTTATAGAGGTATAGCAAAATGATGATACACTTGATTGGTTAATCAAGGAATTAACTTCTCCAATGGAAGTGGGAGTATTATCTCTGAATCTTAATAATTTTATACAAGAAGTAGGTACTCCTAAACCTAGGCATAGAGAAAAGACAAAACATGTCATATAGAGAAATGCAGATGGAAACAAAACTATTCAGATAGCCACTCCAACAACTGATAAGGACATACATGAAATAACACCTAAAGAGTATAAGATCACAAGTATTATTCTTGGACACTCATCTTGGTAGCAAGAATTAGAGGAAATAAAAGTAAATTTAAATTCTATTGTTGCCAGAGTACAAAAATATAAACAGAAGTAAAGAGAATTGAAAGAATGGGTTGCTACCTTGGAACATTTCATTAAGTCATTGACTTTATCTAGCCGAGAACAAGCTAAATTGCCCCAACATCTAGCGCTAATGTCAGAAGAGCAAGTAGATGCAATTGCTACAATTTTTCATCGAATGAACATGTTTCAAGAATGGATTGCATACTGGGTAAAGTAGGGAGAATAAAAGGAAGCATTCCATCATTCAGAGAAATTGGAAATATTTGAAGATGAATGTAGATTTCACTAGGAGCAGGTCATTGATGAAAGATGAAACATTGAAATTCTCAAGCAGTCGGACATCCAAGAGTTAATACAGAGTAATGCAATATCAGAACATAAAATCTCATTGCCAGGAAAATGGAAGAAACAACTGAAATGGGAAGGTGACATGTTAATACAATGTATTGAAGGATTTGAAAGAGTCACCATCGAGTGCAAAAGTTTGATTAGTGAAAATCAAGAATTTATTGAAATATTTTCATGTCAAGGTTTTGATCCCCAAACATTAGGATAGGAGGGAAAGGAAGCTAAAGCTTTCATGGAATGGATAGAGAGGATAAATAGAGATTTTGTTCAATTGCTAATGCGAGAGGTTATTGATGAGATAATATAGTGCAGAAATGTTATAGCTAAATATGAAGCAGACAAGACATAGAAAAATGGCATCATACTTCAAGTAACTGAAGAATATACTAAGCTCAAGCTCACTTGCAGAGCAATACGAAGAATTTCAAAAGAGCATATACATCAAGTATTAAGGGTTTTCTGAGAATATTAGTTGAAGAAAGAAGGAAGAATCCCAAAGCTAGAGTCATAAGTGAAAAGGGAAAGAACCGAATACCGGATACCGAAAATATAATAAAGTTTATTTTGGTTTCAATTTTAAATTTGTAGGTTGATCCTGGTCCTGGTAGGTGTTCCTCAGTTTGGTGTTTTAGAAGGAAGCTGGTAGCCTTGACTGATACAAGATGCTCATACTGAAGTATGAAGAGAAGTGTTGCTACGAACGAAGTCAAAGCTTTGACTTATTCTTGAATGTTCTTGATGACAGTTGGCAGATGTCACGTGACACATTTTAATTTGTTATTTTTGATTCACTAGATAAAATTTTAAGTTGAAATTTTGGGGCCTTGTTTCTATAAAAGGCCATCTCCTCCCACATTTTTATTTTAAGTTTGGAATTTTTGGATGTCAGAGGAGCATAATTTTTTTTTTAGTTTTGTTCCTTTTTCCTATTTTTTGAACCATTTCGGCATAAAGCTTTGTATGCACATAGAAATTAATTGATATAAGAGCTTTATAGATAGCTACGTATCTCATTATCTTTTGTAGCTGGTTTTGTAAGTTCGGTTGAACAAGATTGTATGTTGTTTTGTTTAAGGGTGCATACAGAACCTATTCAGTGTCCATAATGAAACCCTCTCTCTAAAAGCTTGCACCATTTTATATGTAGTTGTGAAGCAATATGGTGAAGTATAAAGCGGTTTTCTCTAATTTAATTAATTTTTTAGGGCATCCATGGAGAATAACAAGAAGAAACTTTTATTTTTTAGTATTTTTTATACTTTTTTTTAGAATACATGTTTAAAATTTGAAAATTTTCAAAACAATATAAATGAATGGAAAGATTTTTTTTGAAAATCTTTTATTTTCCATGAATTTTTTAATACTTAATGCTAAATATACTTAAGTGATAGCAAAGAATTTGTGATGTTCATGAAATATTATATTGAATCTTTTGATTTCATGATGTTATCCAATGATGAAGTGAAATTTTATGTGAAATATTTATAATTCTTAGCAAAGCAAGAAATGACTGTAGTCCCTTTGAGATTAACAACAATATCACATCATTACCCGAGAGCGACCCTAGAGCAACCATGACCTGGTTATCAGAGACTTGGGATTGAACGAAAGCCAATCTTTCTACTGTGAATGCAAAATTTTCCCTTAGGTTGTCTTTGTTCCATAGCTTTCAAGAAGGATAGCCTCTTCGCATTCTTGTCTGTGGAGATTTTATTTGACCTATTTACTGCGAGTGAAACGGTCATCAACACTAAGCATATCTTGAACTATCAACATTGGAAAAAGAACTGATAGTGTGATTGAAGTCTCTGAATTGCAAGAGAAGTGGGCAGTCACTATGTAATAATAGTTAACCACATGGTTGCCTTGAGTAGTACAAAACATTCATCACAAAGCTTCAGGTCATTAAATGACAATTATTAGTGGAAAATCACATTCATAGGAAAGAGAAGTTCAATGTCATGAAGGGAGGATAGTGACCATGGAGTTGAAAATATGAAGTCACCAATGTGCTAATAATAACAAGAAATGAAGAAGATAAAAAAAAAAGCGTTCATAATTCTCAAGAAGTTATTGAAAGGAAAAGATGTGAAATCTCATACATATTATAATCTTGCATGCTTTTATCGACAAAGGACCTCCAGGAAGGAGAGTAAATGTTGATTTATCATTATTTTTTGGACAAGGGTGTGAAATCATTTGGTTCTTTTGTTTTCTTCTCAGAAAGATTCTTTTTTAGGCGAACCCATGTATGTAAATGTGTGAAGCCCAAATCCAATGCATTAAGAACAAAGATACAAACAATGATATTGTGAGTACGGATGTACATGAAAGAACAAAGTACATTTATTGGGAGATAGCCATACTATTATGGCAATCATCATGCCATGAGAACAACATACAAGAGACTAAGGGGTATAAGTAAGGCCTCTGTAAGGTAGAGAGCTATCAATGGTTCCACAGAAAGACCAACACTTGTTCAACTAAATTACAATCTGAGATATTTTCAGTCACATGCATTATATAGGATAGTCTATGTGTGAAGGTTATAGTTACAGGTATCTCAGAGTAATAGCATCATTCATAGTCTTGACTCATGAAAATACATTTTTTATACAAATCCATAGAGCTAACATGAGTTCTTGCCATTTCAATTACAAAAGAGCAATGGTTATTTGTTTTCTATTGTTCATGAAGGAATGGGAAAGATACACAAAGTTTCCATGAGATATACCCATACTATGCAATGGAATTAAATCATGTAGCAAATCAATTTTCTTTTCATAAGGAAAATATAGTGAATTGCAATTAAAAACCCAGTTGTTTCTTAATGGCCATGACCTAAGAAGGAGGTTTTCTTCACAAAAAGCAAGAACCCACTTAGGATTTTCAATGCAATTTGAATACAAAGAATGGTGAGGGTTTTTCCCTCCATTTGTGTGAAAAATGTTTTTTTTGGGAGAAATGAGAATACCCAGATGTAGAATGAAGTTTGTCTTTGAAAAATGAGCAAAAAGGTGTCAAGTTCCAAGTTTCCTCTTAATGGCCTCAGCCTGAAGGAATTTTCTTCACAAAAATGACAAACCCACTTGGGGTTTTTATCAGAGGGTACAAATGCAAATCATTGAGAGAGTCTTTGTTATTCTTTCTTCACAAAATACATGTGGGTTTCAAACCCTCTTTCAGAAAAAATGAAATGAAACAAAACCCAAATGATCATGGCCTGAAATGTCATTCTTCTTTACAAAGGACAAGATTTTCTTATGAAATAGTGAATATAAGTTAATATAGAGGAAAAACCAAACATTTTTTATCATGTTTTTGTATGGGAGAACTCAAGTTCGAGCATTTTTTCTTCATAGGAATTAATGAGAAAGAAAATTGTGTTGACCAGAGGCTCATTTTTCTCATTTTGCACAAGAAATCTATCAAGAGATACCACTGTTGAGCTTCAAAAAACATCTCAACAGTGGCTGAGATCAAAAGCAATAACCATAGAGAAAAATGGAGTTAAAAATTTTGCATCAGAAAATACTTATGGTGGTGGCCTTGATGCATGAAATGGCTTGCAAATGGTGAAGAAAATCCATATTTTTGTTCAAAAACAAAAATTACCTCATTTTTCTAGTAAGGAATCACAAGATTTTATCAAAAAAACAGCCAAAAATGACAATAAAATCATCTGCACAGTGCACCCATCAAAACCCCATGATGGCAGAGCAACTCTCCAGAAGATTTGAGCAAAATGAATGTGTCATTTTCTTTTTCCCCATTGTTTTGTTTAGGGTCAGAAACCTTATGGAGGCCAACCAAGGTATTTTACCTCATGTTTTAAAAATTTCAAATAAAATTAATGCTATTTGGGCTTGGAGATTGAGTCTTATGCCTTAGGGATGTTTGCCTTATTTAGAATTTACAAAGACTTAGGCAATTTTTCCTTGTGTTACATTTTGAAGGCCAACCCTTTGCCTTGGTGCTTTTTCATTATCTTTTGAAAAGTGCAATTCCTTCCAAAGAATTTGGAGTTGCCTTATGACCTTTCATATAGGTCACCACATTGATCATTTTGCATATATTTGAAAATATGAAATGTTGACCAATTGATATGGCTTTGAAATGCAAAAATGGGGGTGAGTTAATTTTTTATCAATGCCTTGGAGGAGTTTAAGTTTTCTTGAATGATTTTAAAATCATTTGGAGTGTATCATTTATTTTTCATTTTATCAATTGTAAAAAATTATTTAAGTGATTTGAAAATCACTTTATTTAATGTTATTTATAATTCAAATGTTGATGTAATCCAAGGAGGTGGTGGGGCCTCTTATTTTGCATTTGTTTTTGAAATGTAAAATAGTTTGATTAAGTGATGTTATTATGAATCACTTAATCGAATTATTATTTTAAATTCACAATAGAGTCCTGTGCTTTTGCAAAAGCACTAAAAGTGTGGGTCAAAGCTTTTGGAGACACAAGGATGACTGGAAGAAATGAGAAATGTGTGGGAGGATGTCTTTGACTATCTTTGGAGGGAATGGGCTATTTGGAGGCATTTTTGTCACATTTTTAGTGTGACTATGGTCTTGGCTTGACCTTGCTTCATGTGGAGGATAGTTTGGAGTTATTTTAGAAGGTTCTTTTTGGCCTTTTTTGCTGCATCCTACCAGAACCTTCTAGAGGGACTTCTGTGAGAGAGTTGGTTGAATTTTTGCTTAAGTAACTTCAATCTTTGTTGTTGAAGTTAGTTCTTTCTTTCTAGCAGAGTGATAGTTTGATTTTTGGAGTTATCTTTTTAGCAGGAGTATTATTCTAACTCAGAGATAGACTTGTCTATCAGTGAGTACTTTGAATCAATGAAATCGAATATTTTCCTTCTCATTTCATGTTGTATTGTTTGCAGTTAGTGGTTCATCAAATTACTTGTGAAATTTAGCTTTCCTTGTAGTTTGTCTCACTGTTAAGCACTTGTTTAGCAGAAAAGTGTATTGTTGCAAGTTATAAGTTGTGTTAGTGAACGCAAATGTTGTTAGTTGTGAAATTTTTTCCTTCTAAGAGTTCAGCTAAAAAGACTCCTTATAAATTACTTATGCAAGAATGCACACAAAAAATGGGTTGTGTGAAGTAGGTTTTGTCATTGTTTTGAATGTGTGTAAGTTTTTTGCAGGTCTTAGTTTTTTGGTGTATCACCCTTTGAAGTTTCAGTTAAGTTCATTTTCATGTATCTTTTTACCCTTTCCTCAAGAAATCATTAGTTTAGGTGACATCAAAAGGGAAGCTAACCCATAATCTATAGGTCTACTTTCATAATAGGATACCCATAGCCTGAAAGTAGTCTCATGTTATTCCAAATTTATTGAGTTCTTTCACAACCTGGCAGAGGGGTGCAAATTTGGATCTCTAATAGTTTTGGCATGCTCGATGGGACTGTGAACTGATTCTCAGTCCATTTTATATATTTTTCTATTGTTGTTTGGTGTGTACAATAGTTGATTACTACATTTTGAGGTGTTTCAAATACATACCTGGTGACTCTGAGAAGTTTTACTGGTTTTAGTATGATCAAGTGTTGGTTAGTTTCAAGTAAATCTATTTTTTTCTTATTTCCTAGCCTCTGAATGAACAATCATATCTATGTTTCATGGAAACATATCATATCACCCAACATATTATGAAATTGCTAATTACCCACCATTCCTTGAAAATCATGCATGTATGCCCTCTTACCGGTCATATCACATAGAACAACTTGCTATTTTTATTCTAAATGTCCATGTAACTGTAGATTACTAGCAATCCTATCATGTTTTCCACCCTCCCATCCCTACTCAATATCAATTTATCCGCCAATATATGATCAAAATCAACCCCAAGAAGAGGTTTTTGATGCCTACTAGCATGATTATTTACATAATGAGCCTCAAGATCACCCTTACTAGAATTTATTGGATCTAATCCAAGAGCCTGAACGTGTGTTGTGGGATTTGAGCCAATAGCTTAAACATATGAAGATTATTAATGCTAGTAAGGTGTTCTCACACATATATTGGATGTTGGTTGGCATCAAGAAGCAAAAAAAGACTATCTCACAGTAGTAGGAGTTCGTAGATCAATCCTTCATTTATGATCAAGAGCGGGTGACAAAAAGAATGTAGTTTGAAGAAAATATTGAAGGAGAGATAGCTGCTAAAGAGGAGAAAATGAAGTTTTTGTATGTTCAGGTGCAAAGTAGTCAATCTTATTTAGATTATCAATGCCAACAAAGGTATGAAACCCAAGCAGCCCCTTCCATTCCTAGTTTCAACTCAACTCTTCCTGCAATGTTGAATCATCCTGCAAATGTAGAGGTTTCAAAGTGCAAGTTCCTTAGCTTTAAATAAGAAAAACCTTTTGAGCCCTTTAATGAGCCTACCAATGAGCCTTCTACCCTTAAGTTTCCAAGTTGGAAAGGGCCATCTACTCTATCCTGTGAGGTTCCAACATCTTCTAGACAAGAGAAAGAAGGGGCCACAAATGTGAACTTGCTACATTTAGCTATGGAGGAATATAGACTACATCAACAAAAGGTTGAATAGGACAACATTTCTCAAGATGTATCTTGCAATGTTTTAGCTAATGATCCTCCTGCTTTTGTGGTAAATGATCAAAAAAATTCTAGAGGACAACATGGTGAAAAGGTGAAAGTGGCTAATGACAAGGGGCAGTTCATGGTTTGGAATGATGAGTTACCTTCTTTTATTCAGCATGATGAAGAAGGTGTGAGTCTGATCACTCCAACTATAGTTTCTAAACAACAACAAGACATAAAATGATGTGAGTTGTTGATTTATGACCATCAATATGATAATCAAGCCTTACACCATGTAGAGGAGCATAAATATGAACTTGACATGTAATTTTCAGAGGGATGAGCTTTGATACCTTCAAGCATGTTATGCCTGAGAAATTTGATGTTGAGCTTTATGAAGAGGTTTGCATAGATATAATTGAACAGTTTTGTTCAAAGTTGGGTAACAAGGAATTAGACCTATTAGAAGTTGACAATCATGATGAACTAGGGCAATAGGTTCATAAGCTTAAACCAGTGCCAAAGCAACAAGAGGAATGTGTTCTTGATAAAGAAACTTCTCATGAACCTGAATTGAAAGGTCTTAGCTGGTTAGAGGATCTTCCTTTCTATTGTATTGTAGAGATTGAAGCTGATTCATCATATGAAAGTTTGTTTCAAGATGCTTCATTTTTTGAACTTTTTCCTTCCTTCATTGAGGAAGAAAAGCTTGATTTGAAGTGTACCTCTTTGAGTGATAATGAGAATTTTGAACTTGAACCAACTATTCCTAAGATCCTTCCAAGAGTTGATAGCTTTGATAAGTTATTAGCTACATTGGTGGAAGAGGATTGTCCATTAACCATAGAGGAAGAATCAACATGGTAAATCATAATGTAAGGTGAATCCATGAAGCAAGACAACCATGAAAAGCAGGAAGAAAGAGAAGCAACCAACAATGGTAGTTCAATTTTTTTTCATTCTAGGGGTTGCCTAATTAGATATTTAGCCAGTTTGGAGGCCACTAAAGTACCAGAAGCCATGCTTACACCCAAGTACGAGGATGCAATTGAAGAAGAAGATAGTTTTGGAGTTGCAGTTGAAAGTGATCAAATTCAACTCACATGTCCAGTCTAGGACAACAATAGGCATGATCACAATCAAGGTGTAAGTAAGTTTATTTGCATATTTCATGAAACATTGCAATAGTCTTTTGAATATATGCGTGTGTTTCATGTTCTTTCAACAATAAATAATCATGCAATGCATCGATTTTTGATTAAAAAGGGGTGTTATTTTGCAAAGTTTTTCAATGGTTTTGTTCGACTAGCTTCTTTGCTAGTTAGGGTGGGTTAGAATAGGTTTCTATTTGTAGTTTTTGATTTCCCTAAGTGGTGTTTTGCATAGTTAGTTTTTTTTGAGTGTTTTGGTGTGTTGGAATAAGTTTCCAAGGTGTCTCATGCTGGTCTAGTGAGGTACATCAACGTACAAGGTTATTTTTGAGTTGTGTTAGCATTTAGATGACTTAGTGCCTAATGGATAAGCTTCAGGGAACTGGTCAAGATGTTTAGTAGGAAAACATATAGAAAATGTCACCAAAAATGTTAGTTGATTTTGCTTCCATCTAAATTAGGTAACTTATTATTGTGTTTGCATTTAAACATTAAAAGATAGATATCATTTTTTGCTAGATTTCATTCATGTGCATGAAGGAGATTATCAAAAAGATTGCACTATCATAGTTGTGCAAATGTGTACAATAAGAAAAAAGAGACATGTATTGCAAATGTAATCTTTATTGATGATCATAAGTGTATAATGTCCCTCACAAGTTGAGGGACTAACTATTCTAATGCTTATAAAGAAAATACTATACGGTTATAGATAAAAGAAGGAAATGCACATAAAATGAAAAGGGACCTATCATTTCCGAGTGGAATGATGAATCCCATTGGCCTTGTCCTGCATCATCTTGGTATTCCCCACTTGTCCTGCTTCTGTTTGACACTCTCCCCACTTCTCCTAGGTTTTCAGCATCTAAAAAAGAGTGTTGTTAGAGCAATGAAAGGTCGTTGATCAAAATATGTGCAAAACATCCATAAATGTGTAATCTGATGTCCACAAGAATTAAAATATACAACATACCATAAGTGTATAGGAAAACAAGAAAAGAGTGATCAAACACACCTATGATATGCTTTTTTTATATAACTGGGTTGTTCCTCATGCAGTTTTAGGACAAGTCTTTGTTATTGTTTTGATTTAGCTAATTACAACATGTGGAGTAAAATGTGGCTCCCATGAGGGTTGAGCCCAACATGCTACCCTCTTATGTCTTAGGAGGGATAGGAAATTGAGTAACTCGATCAAATCAATGATAAAAATATTCTTGATGCATTAAATCAATATGCAATCACACCAATTGATCAACTTTAATTATTAGATTCAAAAGATACAACAAATAATGTGAACTGTCAAGATAGTTACCCTTCATCTTTTCATAATGAA
The DNA here is from genome assembly GCA_007258455.2 of Sequoia sempervirens. NCBI lineage: Eukaryota > Viridiplantae > Streptophyta > Pinopsida > Cupressales > Cupressaceae > Sequoia > Sequoia sempervirens. Next base: position 9,175 of record VDFB02031022.1, on the reverse strand, counting down.
TCAATCAATAGGCTACCATCATGCCAAGAGGGGTAGTATTTTGTTGGATATGTCTTTCAATCTTCGTAAGTTGATCCAAGATCCATTTTATTAAAGAATCAAATGAATTTTGTGATGCATCAAGTTCAATTATGCATCCATTAAATAGTGGAGAAGATATCAAGTCCTGTCTAAAACCATCATGAGTCATATGGGGCAGCAAATAAGAAAAAGGACAGTCATGCATTGTTGCATGAAAGATAGTTCAATTCATCACACTTCAATCCTATTGAACAAGCACACATCACTTAGGATTGTGAGTTTTTAGGTCACCACCATAAATGACATGTTTTCCCAATAGGATTAGAACAAGAGGAATGACAATGGCTTTTAAGAGTTGTTAAGTTAGCAAAAGGAAGTCCTCGGGGAATAATTAGGACAACAACAATGATCTCATGCTACAAGACAATAACTATCCATACACAATGCCTCATGATGATGTACCAGTCATAATGATCTAAATGCATGAAGAGCATGAGCATTAATACAACAATAAATAGAGATAGAAGTCCACAAAATGGAATAGACCATCAAAAATCAATGAACCATGAACATCCTTTGACAGTGCATGCATAAGAAAGGAAAACACAGTGATGCAAGTGAATAACTAAAATTACATTTCCAATCATCATTGCTTTTGACAAAGGGAAATCATTTAACAAATCACAAAAAGAAGCATACAGGGTAGCATGATCATCACAAAGGGTGGAATGCATATCACAAAGGGAAAAATCTATGTATTTTTCGCATTGAAAAATTAATAATCATTCACTCAATAGAGGCACACATATAGTCATTTGATCCTATAGGAGAACAAGGATCAAAGGAGAATTCATTTCAAAAAACTATGAGCAAAATGGTAGAAATAACATGCATTGGAAGTGCAATGCAGGAAACAGTCAGAATAGCTACCATATACATTAGGAGACCACACATGAAAGATGAAACAATGAGAGATTCCCATTTAATAATTTTAATGGAAAAAGGCACTGAACATGTTTTATTTTGTATCCCAAGATGAATATCATTCTCATGCTTTTTTCTTTTCAAATTGTCAAGTACATTGTTGCCTTTCAGTAAGTCTGAATTTTTTCATTTAAATACCAAGCAAGCATGTTAAGAAGGAATCAACAAAATATTTTAGCCATTGGATATCAACACATCAAAATTGAGTTACAAGACAATGCATTTCAAACAATAGTGAACAGGTGGAATAGTGCATGATCATTACAATCAGGAAGTTAGTGAACATTTGAAAGCATTGAAAAAAAACAATCACATAGTCATGTGTGAAAATGCTAACCTATGATGTGAGATTCAAAATTCCTAAAGGGATAGTTCTACAAGCAATCACTTCATCACCATGGTAGGAAATCAATTTTTCTTAAGTTCATAGTTCACACTTCTAAGCATATTTTGAACTATCAACATTGGAAGAAGAACTGGCAGTGTGATTGAAGTCTCTGAATTGCAAGAGAAGTGGGCAGTCACTATGCAATCACAATTAAACACATGGATGCCTTGAGTAGTAAAAAATAGTCATCACAAAGCTTTAGCACATTAAATGAAAATTATCAGTGGACAGTCACATTCATAGCAAAGTGAAGTTCAGTTTCATGAAGGGAGGATAGTGACCATGGAGTTGAAAATATGAAGTCACCAATGTGCTAATATTAACAAGAAATGTAGAAGGTCAAAAACAAAGACTTTATAATTCTCAAGAAGTTGTTGAATGGAAAAGATGTGAAATATCATTCATATTATAAGCTTGCATGATTTTATCAACAATGGACCTACAAAAAGGAGAGTAAATTTTGATTTATCATTATTTTCTGCACAAGGGTGTGAAATCATTTGGTTCTTTGGTTTTCTTCTCAGAAAGGGTGTTTTTCAGGTGGACCTATGTATATAAATGTGTGAAGCCCAAATCCAATGCATTAAGAAAAAAGATACAAATATTGATATTGTGAGTATCGTTGTACGGAAAAAAATAAAGTACATTTAGTGGAAGACAACCATACTATTCTGGAAATCGTCATGCCATGAGAACAACATACAAGAGACTAAGGGGTATAAGTAAGGCCTCTATAAGGTACAAATCTATCAATGGTTCCAAATGAAGACCAACACTTGTTCAAAAAAACTACAATCTGAGATATTTTTAATCACATCCATTAGATAGGATAGTCTATGTGTGAAGGATATAGTTAGAGTAATAGCATCATTCATTGTCTTGACTCATGAAAATAAAATTTTTATACAAACCTACAGAGCTTCCATGAGTTATTTCCATTTCAATTACAAAAGAGCAATGGTTATTTGTTTCCTATTGTTCATGAAGGAATGGAAAATATACATAGAGTTTCCATGAGATATACCCATACTATGCAATGGCATTAAATCATGTAGCAAATCAATTTTATTTTCATAAGGAAAATATAGTGAAATACAATTAAAAACCCAGCTATTTCTTAATGGCCACGACCTAAGAAGGAGGTTTTCTTCACAAAAAGCAAGAACCCACTTAGGTTTTTTAATGCAATTCGAATACAAAGAATGGTGAGGGTTTTTTCCCTCCATTTGTGTGCAAAATGTTTTTTTTCTATGAGAAATGAGAATACCTAGATATAGAATGAAGTTTGTCTTTCAAAAATGACCAAAAGGGTGTCAAGTTCTAGGTTTTCTCTTAATGGCTGTGGCCTAAAGGAATTTTCTTCACAAAAATGACAAACCCACTTGGGGTTTTTATCAAAGGGTGCAAATGCAAATCATGGAGAGAGTCTCTATTATTCTTTCTTCACAAAATACTTGTGGGTTTCAAACCCTCTTTCAAAAAAAATGAAATGAAACAAAACCTAAATGGTCGCGGCCTGAAATGTCATTCTTCTTTACAAAGGACAACATTTTCTTATGAAACAATGAATATAAGTTAATACAAAGAAAAACCCAAAAAAAAATAATCATGTTGTTGTATGGGAGAGCTTGAGTTCGAGCATTTTTTCTTCACAGGAATTAAAGAGAAAGCAAATGATGTCGACCAGAGGCTCACCTGTGCTCATTTTTCTCATTTTGCACAAGAAATCTATCAAGAGATACCACTGTTGAGCTTCAAAAAACATCTTAATGGCGGCTGAGATCAAAAGCAATAACTATAGAGAAAAATGGAGTTAAAAACTTTGCATCAGAAAATACTTATGGCTACAGCCTTGATGCATGAAATGGCTTGAAAATGGTGAAGAAAAGCCATATTTTTGTTCAAAAAAGACAATTACCTCATTTTTCTAGTAAGTAATCACAAGATTTTATCAGAAAATCGGCTAGAAATGACTATAAAATCATATGTACAGTGCACCCATCAAAACCCCATGGCGGCAGAGAAACTCTCCAGAAGGTTTGAGCAAAATGAATGTGTCTTTTTCTTTTTCCCCATTGTTTTGTTTAGGGTTAGAAACACTATGGAGGTTGAACAAGGTATTTTTACCTTATGTTTTAAAAATTCCAAATACAACTTATGCTACATGGTCTTGGAGATTGAGTCTTATGCCTTAGGCATGTTTACCTTATGTGGCATTTACAAAGACTTAGGAAATTTTTCCTTGTGTTACATTTTGAAGACCAACCCTATGCCTTGGTGCTTTTTAATTATCTTTTGAAAAATGCAATTCCTTCCAATAACTTTGGAGTTACCTTATGACATCTCATATAGGTTGCCACATTGATCATTTTGTATATATTTGAAAATATGAAATGTTCACCAAGTGATATGGCTTTGAAATGTAGAAATGGAGGTGAATTAAATTTTTATCAATGCCTTGGAGGAGTTTAAGTTTGCTTGAATTCTTTTACAAGCATTTGGAGTGTATCATTTATTTTTCATTTTATCAATTGTAAAACATTATTTAAGTGATTTGCAAATCACTTTATTTAATTTTATTTATAATGCAAATGTTGATGTAATCAAAGGAGGTGGTGGGTCCTCTTATTTTGCATTTGTTTTTGGAATGTAAAATAGTTTGATTAAGTGATGTTATTATGAATCACTTAAAACAAATTATTATTTTAAATGAAAAATAGAGTCTTGTGATTTTGCAAAAGCACTAAAATTGTGGGTCAAAGCTCTTGGAGACACAATGATGACTAGCAGACATGAGAAAGGTATGAGAGGTTGTCTTTGACTATCTTTGGAGGGAATGGGCTATTTGGAGGCAGTTTTGTCACATTTTTAGTGTGACTATGGTCTTGGCTGGACCTTGTTTCATGTGGAGGACAGTTTGGAGTAATTTTAGAAGGTTCTTTTTGGCCTTTTCTGTTGCATCTAACGAAAACCTTCTAGAGAGACTTGTGTGAGAGAGTTGTTTGAATTTTTTCTTAAGTAACTTCAATCTTTGTTGTTGAAGTTAGTTCTTTCTTTCTAGTAGAGTGATAACTTGACTTTTGGAGTTATCTTTTTAGTAGGAGGAATATTGTAACTTAGAGATAGACTTGTATACCAGTAAGTACTTTGAATAAATGACATTGAATATTTTCCTTCTCATTTCATGTCTTATTATGTGTAGTTAGTGGTTGATCAAATTACTTCTAAATTTTAGCTTTCCTTGTAGTTTTGTCTCATTGTTAAGCACTTGTTTAGCAAAAAAGTGTATTGTTGTAGGTTGTAAGATGTGTTAGTGAATGCAAATGCTGTTAGTTGTGAAATATTTTCCTTTTAAGAGTTCAACTAAAAACCCTTCTTATAAATTACTTATGCAAGAATGCATGCAAAAAATGAGTTGTGTGAACCAATTTTTGTCATTGTTTTGAATGTGTGTAAGCTGCTTGCAGGTCTTATTTTTTTGGTGTATCACCATTTGAAGTTTTAGTTAAGTTCATTTTCATGTATCTTTTTACCCTTTCCTCAAGAAATCATTAGTTTAGGTGACATCAAAATGGGAGCCAACCCATAATCTGGAGGTCTACTTTCATAATAGGATAGCCACAGCCTGAAAGTAGTCCCATGTTATTCCAAATTTATTGAGTTCTTTCACAACTTGACAGAGGGGTGCAAATTTGGATCTCTAACAAGTGTAACCATGGATATTTTGAGCTTGTTTGGAACTTCAACATGCCCAATCATTGAGTCATATGTGGGAGAGATATCACAATTTGATATCCACTTGATGTCATTACGGTATAAAATAGTATCTTGATACATTTATGATCCCTCATGTTGTGATAAATAAATATGTCCCACTGTGGTATCACGAGTATTGTTTACATTTTTGAGGTTGATGCCTTTCCTGAATCTTTTTCTTTTGTAGGATTAGGCATAGGGTTTGTGTAAATTTTCATATTTTCATTCCCAAATTTTTGATCGACATGAATGTCTCCTTGTTCAATAAGATCTTCTATTAGATGTTTGAGTCTAATTTTTTTTTTTGTGTTATGACCTTTGTATCGGTGAAATTCACAAAAATGATCTTATCTATAGCTATGAGGTTTGACTTGTGGCTCTTGATAGTTTGAGAAATATGGGAATGTGATAAGATTAGACTATATCAACTCCATTAATACATCATCCATAGGTTCCCCTAAGGAAGTGAATTTTCTTTTAGGAGAACTATTTGTTTGTTGTTGTCCATGTTGAGTGTTTGCAATGTTGATTTTTGTTTGACTGTTTGACGGTGATGTGTATGGTTGTTGTGTATTCATTGTTTGGGTGTTTTCTTGTCCAGGAGTAGTTAAGACCACCTTTGCATCAACAACACGATCACTAGTAACATTCTTGTTCTTGGCCCAATAGCGGTGCTTATCATTTAAACTAGTGGATGGTCAAGTGTCTTTATACACGGGTGTTTCCCTATGAGATTAGGGCCCTATCGATGTTAAGGGATATAGGGACAATATTTTCATAAGATGTGATGCACTGCATTTTCAAGTGGAAGGGTAGATCTAGATCTATATTTTCTATGATAATGTCCGCTTGTTGTTCATCAGGAAGGGGCCACTTACTCTTACTAGCTCTTTGTCTCCATTGTTGCAAGAAACTGGCAAAAGATTCTCCTTTATTTTGTTTGAGAGTATACAAATATTCTAAGCTCACATCCATGCCAAGATTAAAGGAGAAGTGATTTATGAATTTGTCAATGATTTCTTGGAAAATTTTGATACTTGGAGGCAATTGAGAAAACTAATCCATGGAAGGACCTATTAAACTTTGTGGGAAGAGGAACATTAAATACGACTCATTATAAGCAACCTCCATACACATGACAATGAATTCCTTGAATGGTCCACAAGATTTCCTTGCCACTTGTATTTATAAAAATTGGGGATTTTAGAATTAGGAGGGAATGATAACATTACAATGTTTTGATCTAATGGATAAGGACATAGGTTTTGTTGTGTATGGTTCTTCTTCATCTTTCCCATTTGGAAATCCTGCATTTCTTGTGAAAATTCCTTAAGTTGTGATGCTAGATCATCTTGCGGGTTTGGTGGAGTAACATACGTGGCATATTGTGGGATGGAGGATGGGTTATATGTGGGATTCTGATATGATAAAGTGTTATATGAGGTGTATGGTGGTGTTAGATTTTGTGAAGGTGATTGAGGTGTAGATGTGTATGTTCCCAATGCATTTATATTGATGATGTTCTGCTGAGGATTATAGTAAGAAATTTTGTTGTTCTTGTTGTTGGGTATATTATTGAGCTAGTAAGGCTTGTCGTTGTTGTTCAGCCATAAGGGCTTCTTGTTGTTGGGTTTTTTGTGTTGCTAAGGCTGCTTGATGAGCTTGATGTTGTTGTTGTGTTGCTAAGGTTTCTTGATGAGCTTGATGTTGTTGTTGTGTTGCTAAGGCTGGTTGATGAGCTTGATATTGTTGTTGTTGTTGTGCTACTACTAGGGATACTTTTTGTTGTTGTTTTTGGACAACTTGTTGATAAGATTGTTGTGCTTGCTATAAAACTAGGAAATTTTCTTGCAATGTAGGATGAGTTAGTTGTGGGGACATCTGTGATGGATTGTGGATGTTGATATTTTGAGTGGGTAGAAAATTGGTGATGAGAAATGTAGGTTTGAGGTCCCATTTGATTTTGCATGACGTGGGGGAGCAAGGGGAAAGATGATGTTGGTGCCATTTGATATTTCAATGGTAATGACACATGAGGACCTTGAGTCCATTAATTGAAAATGTTTTCTTGACTCATGTCTTGAGGATTTCCTTGTGCTAGAGGGGTGGTCAAGGTATTACCTAGGTTGATGGGATTTGTATCCAAGGTGTTGTTTTGATTTGGGTCGATGATAGATGGGATTGATCTAGATGATGGATTGAATTGAGTAGCTTGGAAAACCACTTGTTTCAATGTGTCAATGGGTTTGTTGGAACCACTTGTTAAGGGTTAAATTTGTGTAAGAGTGTTAACTTTCCCTTGTTGTCCTATTTGAGGTACTTGGTTCACATTACCTTGTGTAATGTTAGGCACACTTGGTGTATTTGTGGTGATGGATGAAGATGGTTGCATTTGAAATTTTGAGGTCATTGTGGTGTCATGGAATGTAAGTGGTTTACCAAATGTTGGTATCCAACTTGTGCTTTGGGGAAGGTTGGCGGTTAATGGAATGGTTGTGTTGTGAATACCCATAGTTGTTTTTGTTCCTAGACATGAAATGAGACCAAGGTTGGTTCCTAGCCTAGTTGCAAGACTAGATGTTAAGGATTGACTTGGCACAAGGGATGGAGTTGGTTGAATCATAGATGAAGTCAAGCCTTGTGTCAATGATTGTACAATAAAAGATGGGAAAATTGGAGCCACATTTTTGAAGGCTTGATGTTCCATGATTTCTTCCCTAGTAAGTCCAAATAGATTGTTCATGACATCTTCTATCTCATATGGTTCTTATGGAGATGATGGTTGTTGCGATGGGGCAACTTGACTTCTTAGATCAAATTCTTGAGGATTGGGATCACTTGAGGTGAATGTGACTTTAGTTTTCTCCATGATTATTTTGTGTTATGATTCTTTTTTTACCATAAATTTTGGGTCACCTATGGGAGAGTCATGTTGAGATTTGTAATGTTTGAAATCTCTAGTTGACTTAAATCTAGGAAGAAGGGACGCTCTAAGTCTTATTGAAGCAATGGTGAAAATGGGAGATGAAAAGGTGAATGATGTGGGTAGTGATTTTTGCAATCATTTTTGGGACACCACTTTTGACTTAGGTTTGATGTTTTGATGTTTGGATAAAGGATGTTTATGGACTTGGAAATATTTAGGGTAGACTCATGACCTTCAAGATAAAATAGTTCAAAGATGATAACTAACTTAACCAAATGCATGGAAAAGGATTCATTTCACATACAAAGTAGCTATGTTAGGAGTTGGTTTGATAGATGTTTAAGTCCATAGTGTTGGTGTATTAATTTTTTTTGCAAAGTTTTGTGAAGTGAAGGATGATATTTTATGAAGGATTGATGAAATTTTTGACACAATGTTGACCTAGAGTGAACCTTTGCTTGATAAGACCAAGGTAGTGATAAATATGCTATACCTCTAAAGTGATCAAACCCTAAGGACTCAAAGATTTTGGTAAAATAAAACTTAAATGTTTTTGGAAATAGGACCCAATGATTTTGACAATAGAACTTGGACTCAATATTTTACAATGTTTTCCTTGAATGATAATGGGCATAAGGTTTGGTTGTTCAACGAGAGTGATCAGTCTCCAAATGGTCATGTGGGGTACAATTGTGTCAATTTATCTTGCTTAAGTGAATTTATTTTACCACAAACACTTGTCTTGATTATGTTTTCAAGAAAAATGTTTATGTCAGAAACACCATAACTTTCATAATGTCCATTTTGTGAGAATCATGAGGTTGAATCCATAATTTCCTATGTTTCCTTTGGAAAATATGGATTTAGATATAAGTCAAGATATTTAGAAATCTCTAAGGATAGAAATCCTTAGGAAAAGTAGTAATATCAAGGCTATTTCAAAAGGGTATCCATATTTAAGCCAAAGTGTTTAAAATTTTGAGGAAGATCATGAATGTTTGTTTGTAACATTTTGGAACCAATCAATGTATTAAACTAACTCACAATCATTTACAATCCTAGGTTGAAATTTCCATACTTGTTGAATCCCCACTCAGATT
>VDFB02031021.1:0-53071 GCA_007258455.2 Sequoia sempervirens | reverse complement strand
TAGCTTTCTCATTTTTCTTCTCTGATAATTGCTCACACTACCTTGCCTTAATCAATCACAATTCTAATTGCTAAGTGTAGATAACATGAATAACAACTATTCCTTCTATATTTATCGCATGGAGTGATGACGATCACAATTAATGTCTAACATGCATGCGTAACCCAGGAAGCTTGTTGGAAGATGTACTATCACCGTTTAACTCCCCATTTTCATGGAATCCATAGACTCTTGTTCATAATTACCAACATTTGCATCTCCACACGAATTGAGATCAACTCAATTACTCTGTAGGATGTTAGACATTAATGCGAGCTGATTGCACAGAGTAAAAATGGCCATCACGTGTTATTTTCCAACTTTGAATGCTATCCATTGATCTTTTGCCTTGGTGGATTGATCTAACAACCAAATTTTGTTTGACCACCTTTGATTTCTAGCAGTGCTCTGCCAAAATTTTCACATCCAATGGAGCTCTTCCATGTCGGATGATGCCTTCACAGTGTGCGGGCCCACGATCTAAGTATGTCAGGACAGGTGTCAAGATCTTGCTGATCTCACTAGTCATAACCACCTTTCATTTTAATCCAGTGAGCCAGCGGGGAATGATGAAGATCGTTCCACTAGATTGATCTCAACCACTCGTTGAAGATGCCAGGCCACATGAGCGGTAGTGGGGAGTGGGTCCTGCATTGTACCTTGGACATGTGTCCACTTCTTGCTAACCTTGCTGCATTTATTTGGTTGGCACTTAACTCCTACGGGCTAGTGGGGTACGGTTTAGATCTTCTCCCTGATCTTCAAATCTTGAAATCTACACATCAAGTGATGTGAGCATTTAATAGATGAGACTTGGTCTAGCCAATAGCGACATGACCATTGGGGCTAGTGACTTAAGGTTTAAGTCACTGGGTTAAAATTTAAAACTTGACTTTAGGAAAAGACTTGACATGGTGGGAAAAAGAATGACCAGTTCTTCGGGCTAATGGGGCCAGTAGACTGACATGCTGGATGGTTCAAGAGATGACTTAAAGGGTCGATGACCGATCAAGAAGATCAACCTAAAATTATAACGTTTGCATGCTTTTGAATAAAACCTTACTCACTTTGGGGACAAGGGTTTAAAATGGAAACCAAGTTCATGGGAATCAAGATGGAATTCCTTAGAATTTTATAAGCTCCATCAGTGACTCATGCTTGGGTACACATACCCCTGGTGGGTTTGGCAAGAAACATAATTTCTGGTTGAAGTAGACTCAGGTACAAGGCCAAAAACCAAGGAACTCACCTGGACTAGGAAAGCAGATCCAACAAGAAACAAGCAAACCAGACCAACATATTTACACTACTTACAAAATGCACACAAGATAAGTTACAATGTGGAGTCCATGGGCCCCAAAAATTTAGGAACAATTTTTCCTCTATCAAAAACTTTAGCTTGTTTGCTCTGTAATGAATGCACATGAGTAGTATGTGACACCAAATTATCAATATTACTTTGACCAACATTGCTTATGCTGCCTAGAGCAACATTGTCAGCTTTGTCCCTTTCTATTATAGGTTTCTCAGACTGAATCAAGAAGGTGAAGCCTTCATATTCCACATCACCATGAGATATACAATCATCAAGAATTTGTTCATCAAACTTGAAGGTCTCATAAACACTCTAACTCTAATTAGACCAATCCTTAGTGCATTCAGGAAAGAAAGCATAACCAAGTCTATTATCAATCTGTCTTCCATAAGTGTTAACCCCATGGGGTGAAATAAGTTCCATAATCATGTCAATCAGATAGGGAGTTTCTACAAAGAACTCCACTGTAGCCTCATACTGTCCTATATGATCTTCACAATCACCTATGTCTTTGGATTTCTTCTCACTTGGGTGAAAAGGTATTGAAGTATCTACATACTCTGCAGAATCACCATGTAATTCCTTCTCGTCAACATAAGGCAGTGTTGTGCGAGTATCTATGCAACCATCCTGTAGAACATGCATGCTTGAATTTTCAGCCATTCCTTTAAATATACAATTCTTCACCATAGGAGAGTTAATGCAAGCATATTCATCTTTATGAATATCCTCATTACATCTAGAGTTGACATCATACTCACAAACTTCCTTATTGGTATCTATATCTCCACAACTCTCATGCAGTTTAGCACTTGGAAAATCAGAAGTAGCATCTTTATTAGTAAAACTACCCACCTCAACATCACTTTGATCCTTATATGGACCATCCGCAACATGCCCCTTGATGAAACTTACTAGACTTTTATTAAAGTACCCTCAAAAAGAGGATTACTCCTACACCAATAAGGATTTTCATTTGCAACTTCATCATCCAAAACATCTCCATCAAATAAAATATTTTTCCATGCATAATTGGATGTATCTCATCATCTTTAAAATCAGGATACAAGCAATTCAAAGAGTCAATGTACTCAAAATCAGTATAATCACTTGAAGAACACAGAGAAGCAATATCACTATTGTGTTCATCATTCATATCTACAACAATTGACCCGCATTCAGAACATTCTTCACATGATGAGAACTGTTCAATGCTTAGGAAACACATATCTGCAAGGCTATTAACATATCCCCTACTAGAGGCAAGGGATTCCATCTCCAATTCATATGAAGAATCATATTCAATGGTAGATTCCTCAAGTTCAATCTCATTATTTTGATTCCTCATGTATACCATGGCATTGGGATTAAGTGCATTCCCTTGATTAACAGATGCATGATGGATACTAGCTGATTCAACTTGGGAGGTTTCATCTTGTACTTCTTGTGTTTGGTCATAATTTATGACATCCCAAGGAAGATAATTGGGTATCACCTCTTTGTTTTCATATTCTATCTCTTCATCCTCATCATTACTGTCTACATCTGTTTCTAGGTTGTCAGTCAAATGACAACATTCAATAGTCACTTGTTCTGATTCTGATGATTCTCTTTGACTTGGTAATCTTAGCCTTTGATCATCTACAACATGGCAACTATTACTCACATCATGAGTAGCAGATAAAGGCACATGACCATGCTCAATTATTTCCACAATATTAATCCAATCTACTACTTGGTCAAGGCTAAGAGGCTTTAGATCCTTAGACCATTGGCTAGACCCTAACATATATAATTCACAAAACAAATTAATACACATTAGATCACTAGGTCTAAAAATCCCAGGTATCTCCATCAGTATATCCAAGAATCTTGAAAATAAGTCATACGGTGACTCATTTGCATGTTTCCTTATCTCATGTAACTTCTTGATAGAGAGGATTATAACATATTTTCCTTTCCTTGGCTAATGTGAAGTTGATGCTTGCTCACATTCTACACTTCTTGGGAGTAAAGTAGATACAACATCCATGAGGTCCCCTCCCTGAAAAATCCTTTTACCCTATGATCTACTTGGTTCAGAATTGGGGGTAGTGCTAGAACTACTACTAGCAATTGTAGACCCTTTCATTATTGAGTATCTCAAATTTTTCTCAATATCAATGACAATGTGATATTCCTGATGCAAAGTTGTGGGTTCCTTGTCTCTTAATAAGAAGCTCATTTTCTTATCAAATGCTCCTAAGTATACAATCAAATATTCTACATCATTTGGCCTTATATCTTCTAGAATTTCTCTGATTTCCTTTGCAAATCGGATATTGAAAACAGGAACTAACTCCCCTTCATTTATATGGATTTCCATGAAATTATTTCTTATCACACTTGGGTTTATCCTTTCACCAAATTGTTCAATAAATCTTGTCATGAATTGACTCCATGAGGCTATGGAACTTTCTATCAAGTATGAATACCAATCCCTGGCATCATCCTTCAAAGACTGAATAAAAAGTTTCATGACAACATCTTCATGGTTCACCTCATAATCCCCCATAACATCCATGAATATTTGTAGATGCTTAGAGGCTGATTCAAAAATTTGCCCTGTGAATTTTGGCAAATGTTTCCTAACATTCTTAGGGATCAAGTTAGGGAAACCTTCAATACCACTGAAGACTAATGGCATATACCTTTCAATAACAAAATCCCTTCGAGGGGATGACATGGCTTCTTCACCCTACATACTTTAGCTTGCTTCTTTACAAAGAAATTCTTCCAAAGGTAATGCTCAAAAGAATAACATACTTCATGGATAGTTACAAACTTTGCATATAGGAAGTATGAAGATAATTATTACTATTCCCTGTCTTAATGCAAATTCATCTAGTAGGGAATCATCTATGCTCCTAAGCCTTGACTTCTTTCTCATAATCTTCCTTGAAACAAAATAATGCTTGCTTTAGATTTATGAGAATACCTGGAAACTTTGTAGCAGCTATTAATCTTTTTCTTGATTGCAAATTTTGTAAATCTTGAAATATTCTTCACAATTTAACTGGTTCTTCAGACAAAGTTGCCACCTACTTTATAGAGGAACAAATTTCCAAAGCATGAAATTATTTTAAGCGAAAATCTCGTTCTGGGTCTTCTCCAACAGCGGAGTCACACTCATATCCTTTGATCTTTTCTGCAATAAATCCTTTCTAGGTTGAAGAACTTTTCAATTATCTAAAAAAAGATGTTCAGATCCACCAAAGTATAAATGGAAAATACTATGGCTCTACGTAATGATTCTTAAGACTTGAATCTCTAAGATCTGGATGACTCTTGAATAAGACAATTTGTCACTGAACTTCTGAGTGCATCTCCCCAGTAGAGTCGCCATTCTGTTGGTGGTTTTTCCATTGCACTTAAAGGAATTTCTAAGAAATAGCCAATTCCTATATTCAAAACTCTTGAAAATGACTGGCCAACTGACAAGTTCTAGTCATAGACTGATATCTTCTGCACTTTAGGCTCTATGGAACCTAGGAGGATGTTCTTGTTGGTGTTCATTGATATTGTACTTGACAGAACACATTATTTTCATAGATCATTTTAACTGAAAGGAAAATGTGAAAATTTTACTATGAAATTGGCTTGTTTCTAAGTAACTTGCTACCATTTCAACAAATGCTATCCCACATGACAATGAACGTAAAATTTGTGTAAAGATTTAGGAAATTTTAAAGTAAATTCAAATTCTGATTCTAGGCTGGCCAGCATACAAAAATTTGATCAACCCATTAGGTGGATCTTTAAGGAAATAGATTAGTGCCTTATTGAATTGGGTGATGGAGTCATACACATAATAATTAGTACTACAAAAATGACTTTAAATCTTAATAGAATGGACTACCCACATAACAACTTTGCATTATGGAGCTCACAATTTCTGATACACATCTACTTATCAAATCCCCAACAAATGATTGTAAATATATGACTCCATTTGAGCATTTAATTGATTACTTGAATCAAATTAGAAAAAAGAGACATACATTTGAACTGATGTTTAAAAGAAAAATGAAACTATTATTAACAATTCCATTCAAGATTTACTCAAATCTACATAAGGAGAGAAAATGCATCAGAACTAGACTTTCATTTATATTCACAAGTCAAATATGCATAAAAATTTAAGACAATATGTATATGTTCTTCCAAAGAGAGCCCAAGATAGACACGCTTATTCTATTCCTATCATGAAATTCATATATACTAGACCTAGACCTAACCATAAATTTTCATCTATTTTCTTTTCCTTTCTCCTTTTTTTCCTCCCCCTGCAAGTGAGCCTTGAATTCCCTTTTATATGACAAGGGAGCAACAAGCTTCGTGCTCAAATGAAATTTCATTATAGATTTTCATTTCATCAAAATTTCAATTGCATTTTACTTGCATTTCAAAACCCCCACATGTTGAATCTGCAAAACATGGTGCAACTGGTGAAAGCAAAAATGTAACCACCGCCAGAGAAGGGAAATGCAAAGTACCGCCAAAATTCCCTTTGTCGCCATCTGCGCTACAACAAACCGAGTAACCAAAATTCCACGAGGGCTCACAACTGACGTCGAACATAAAAATGTGCCACAGACGCAAAAATTAGGACCACCACAACAAATTTCATCAACACAAAAATTCTAGACCCCACACATAGAAAATTCTTATTTACCCTTCACTCCACCTTTACCAGTGCCACATCCACAGTACACATGACCACTCCTATTCATTTCCAGAGGATGAGATGAAACCTGGGCTTCCTCCTCTTTCTTTTCTTTTCCTAACATGCTTCCAGTACGCCCGCTAGGGGTTTTGACTGCCAACAACACAACATATATCACTTCCTCATCAGAGGGAAAACCATCATTTAAAAGAGCTAAATACCGACAATAGTTAGAGTTGGTCTCAGTTTCAGAGGGGCTACTCATAAGGTAAATAGGCAAATGTTGACGTCCATAAGAGCCGTGCCCATACCTTATTTTCTTCTGTGCTCCCATTAGAGACCGCAATGGGCTCTTTACTTTGTCACCCAATTTTCCTACAACATCACCTTGGAATTGTAGCCTTCGACTACACCTGCTAGGTGCGAGTCTAGGTTTTCGATGGAAGTATTGGCCTCCATGGCTGGAGCAGCTTTTGGTGCATTAGAACTAGACCTCTGAGAATTTAAGTGAGTAGACTTCCTTACTGGCTTGCTCATTTTTCTTCTCTGATAATTGGTCACACTACCTTGCCTTAATCAATCACAATTCTAACTACTAAGTGTAGATAACATGAATAGCAACTATTCCTTCTATATTTATCGCATGGAGCGATGACAATCACAATCAATGTCTAACATGCATGCGTAACCCAGGAAACTCGTTGGAAGATGTACTAGCACCGTTTAACTCCCCATTTGCATGGAATCCGTAGACTATTCTTCATGATTACCAGTATTTGAATCTCCACATGAAACGAGATCAACTCAATCGATCTATAGGATGTTAGCCATTAATGTGAGCTGATTGCACAAACTAAAAATGACCATCACATGTTATTTGCCAACTTTGAATGCTATTCGTCGATCTTTTTCCTTGGTTGACTGATCTAATAGCCAACTTTTGTTTGACCACCTTTGATTTCCAGTGGTGCTCCACCAAAATTTTTACAACCAATGGAGTTCTTCCATTTCAAATGATTCCTTCATAGTGTGTGGGCCCACGGTCTGAGTATGTTAGGACAGGTGTCGAGATCTCACTGATCTTGCTAGTCATAACCACCATTCATTTTAATCCAGTGAGCCAGTGGGGAACGGTGAAGATCATTCTACTAGATTGATCTCAGTCACTCGTTGAAGATGCCAGGCCACAAGAGCAGTAGTGGGGAGTGGGTCCCGCACTGTACCTTGGACACATGTCTTCTTCTCGCTAACCTCGTTGCATTTATTTAGCCGGCACTTAACTCCCATAGGCTGGCGGGGTATGGTCCAAATCTTCTCCCCGATCTTCGAATCTTGAAATTTGCACATCAAGTGATGTTAGCATTTAATAGACGAGACTTGGTCTAGTCGACGATGACATGACCATTGGGGTTAATGACTAAAGGTTTAAGTCATCGGGTTAAAATGTAAAACCCGACTTTAGGAAAAGACTTGACATGGTGGGAAAAAGAATGACTGGTTCTTCGGGCTAATGGGGCCAGTAGACAGACATGCAGGATGGCTCAAGAGATGACTTAAGCGGTTGATGACTGACCGAGCAGGTCAACCTAAAATTGTAACGTTTTCATGCTTTTGAATAAAACCCTACTCACTTTGGGGGCAAGGGTTTAAAATGGAAACCAAGTTCATGGGAATTGAGATGGAATTCCTTAGAATTTTATAAGCTCCATCACTTTGGACTTGTCAAAACCTTGGAGCAGGTTAGGAGGTTTTACTTTTGGCCTAAAATGCAGGTGGATGTAAGGAAGTTTGTGGAAACTTGCATCATATGTCAAAGAGAAAATGGAACTACTTCAAATGTTGGTCTTTACCAACCACTACCAATCCCAAAGAGACCTTGGGAAAGCATAAGTATGGAT
Organism: Sequoia sempervirens; assembly: GCA_007258455.2. Lineage (NCBI taxonomy): Eukaryota > Viridiplantae > Streptophyta > Pinopsida > Cupressales > Cupressaceae > Sequoia > Sequoia sempervirens. The sequence goes on along the minus strand of VDFB02031021.1, from coordinate 45,114 downwards.
TTTGTCTTAGGACTGCCTAAGACACAAAGGGGAGTTGATAGTGTTTTGTAGTTGTTGATAGATTCAACAAAATGGCCCATTTTATTCCTTGCAAGTGCACTAGTGATGCTTCTAACATTACAAGTATATTTTTCAAAGAGGTTGTGAGAATGAATGGCATTCCTATGAGCATTGTATCAGATAGGGACTCCAAGTTCATAGGTAATTTTTGGAGGACCTTATGGTGAAAGTTGGGGTCTAATTTGCAATATAGTTCTGCCTACCATCCTCAAACGGATGGACAAATAGAGGTGGTCAATATATCACTTGGTAACTTGTTGAGGTGCTTAACAAAAGATCATGGTCTTCAATGGGATTTGGTGCTGCCCCAAGAAGAATATGCTTATAATGATTCCATAAATAGGAGCATAGGAAAAAGTCCCTTTGAGGTGGTGTATGGAATGAACCCAAGGGGAATATTTGAGTAGAGAAATTTTAAGGGAATGGAGAAGAGGAGTGCAGAAGGAGAGGAGTTTGCCATTGCAATGAAATTTATCCATGATCAAGTGAAGAAGAGTCTCAAGAAGAGTGTGGAAAAATACAAAGAGAGGGAAGATTTGAAAAGGAGAAATGTTTAGTATAAGGTGGGAGATTTGTTTTTTGCATATTTGAAGAAATAAAGGTTACCTAAGGGCAGATATACAAATTTCCAAATGAAGAAAATAGGCCCTTGCAAGATAATTCATAAATTTGGTCAAAATGCCTATGAGATATCACTCCCCCCTAGAGTGGCTATCTCTCCCATATTTAATGTTGCTGAATTGTACCCCTTTAAGGGATATTTGGATGTAGGTACATGTGTGGAAGTTGATGAAGTTTGGGTGCAGGACCTTCCACCATCTAAACCTTTGAAACTTGAAGTAATCCTAGACACTAAGGAGGTAAAAAGGACAAGAAACAAGGTATATAATGAATATCTGGTTAAATGGCAGGGTCTTCTACCTAAAGATGAAACTTGGATGAGTGAAGAGGACATCAAACATCATGGCACTTCTCTGCAACAATTGATCTAAGGTGATACTTGAGATCTTTTCCACCCTGGGTTTATGGCGCAGGGGAACCTAGGGGTCAATAGGGGTCAATGAAGTTTTGGTTTTTTTGGCTTGGTTTTTCTTTGTGATCTTGTTGTAATAAGGTCCAATGAACCATTTCAAGTAGGTTGTAATAGGGTGAAGAGTCAAGATGTGTCAATTTGTAAACTTGGTGCACCTAGGCCTTGAAATGGAAAAATTGCCATGGTGTAGCCAAGTATGAAAAAAGGATGTAATTGATGTATTTTGGCTTTGTAAGCCTCCTCAGGAATATTTAGGGTCTTTTGGAGTCAATAGGAGTCTTGATGCCATGTGTTGGCAAAAGTGTCATAAATTGTCAAAAGTTGTTGAGCAACTTTGACAATTTTTTATTACAAGTTGTAAATGGATGTTCCAACGGCTATAACCTTCAAAAAATAGTTGATAACCATTGGGAATTATGGATAATAGTTAAATAGCCTCCTTTGGGGTCCAGGCAAGGTTGGTTAATACTGTACATGAAGATTGATGTAATAAAAACTCAATTTTTCCTAATTTCTTGCATTTTTCCTTGCTTTATAAACTTATACAAAATTTATATGCATAGTACAGACAAATAATTTCTATGAGAAGATAGAGGAAGGAGTCTTCTTCAATTTTGTGGTGATCTAGAGCATTTTCATTGAATATTGGAGAAGTTATACCCGTTTTTCCCAAAAGTGGTCTAAAACCCTTGAAAACCAGGGTTCGATCACAAAAATGGTCAAAACTTTCCATTCCATCATGGGAACTTGCTAAATCTTGGTGGAATGGTAGGGTTTGTAACATAATTCAAGAGGAAAAATGTTTCAGGAAATTCCATGGAGTTTGTAAGGAATTATTTGATGCCCTAGGCTTGGCATCTCTATGTGACATGCCTAGTATTGTTGCAAAAAGTCAGAATTTTGCAAGTTTGTGAATGTTTTTGTGTTGGTGAAATGGGAGATGTTGAATTGGGTCTAGTAAGGATTTAGGAACATTATTTTTGGATTAGGGGTGTTGGGGTGTGCCAAGGTACTCAAGTTCCTTCATGATGCATTCAATTAGGCTTCCTTGTAGCCTTGACAGATCAGTCAATTGTGACCTTCATTATTGGTGTCAAGTCTTGTGGTTTTGAGGTCTTGTGGGGAGTGTTGTCAGGTATCTAAATCCTAGTTTCTCTTCCTGATATTTTCCTTTTTCAAACTTTTATCTTGACTATCCCAGTTGGAAAAGGCTACAAGGAATGCATGTGTTAGTGTTGTAGCGATGGAAGAATGGAGGATTCTAGGTGTGAAATCTTTTTTGATGGTCTTGTTTGATCATGTTAATGGTGTTCAATCCCTTTCCAAGCTTTCTGGTTGCTTCTAGATGTAAGATGTTAAGTTGGGGTTATCAGGTTCCTTGTGGGTAAATAGTGAATTGTGTGTGTCCACATAGAGTAATTGAGATAAGCTATTAAAAAGGAGTTGCTTCCTCTACCACTCTACATCACTTCTCCTTCTCATTAAATAGAGCAGTGATAACAAAAGGTCTCCCTATATTCCACTCTCCCTATTTTAGGGATTTAATGGAGGTAATGGGATATCAAACACAATATCTACATGGAATTCTTTCCAAATCAAACAAATTTAATAATTGCACCAAAAAAACCAAAATATTTTACATCATGCCTTGTGGCATATCAACTTAAAATATCCATCATTCCACTACCTTGATTGAAAAGGTCTTAAGTGATGTGCTTCAAAAGTAATACAAATTTTTAAAATGGAAAAAATAAAAATTCTTCAAATCAACTACATATAGGATGATGATTCAAGTATTGACAATGAAGTATAAGGTCTAGATTATTTATGTTTGAAATGTAAACCATAGTGTGATGCAATAAGAAGGAAATTATGATATTGCAATAGATAATGTACACATAAAAAAAAGATTCACATAACTATACAAATTCATGGTCACTATAAGGTAGTTTTTCTCATATATCATATGCTCTTATATAATGTATAGTATTTACCACAAGTATAGGGCCAGTGCAAGAAGTTGGGGGGCTAAAAAGTGGTCAAAACTTATAATTCTTTAAAATGTGCTTGCATTTTAGAAAACATAATGCATGTGCATTATAATAGGTGCACATTATGAATTATATGCATTTTTTAAATGTACTCACATTATAGTTTAGGCCAATAAAATTCCTCCCTTGGGCTTGGAACAAGTTTTACTTTACAAATCATAAGGGTGTTAGATGCATAGGACAATTGAGAGGGGGGGTGAATCAGTTGTACATTAAAACATTCAATCCCTCATTAATCTTCAAACCCTTATCAACATTTAAACCTTCTTAAAGCATTAGCAGAATGTAGACATATGAAACAACAATGCAAACACAACCAAACACAATAAAACACCAAATTTTATGTTGAAAACCCAAATTAGGGAAAAACCACGGTGAGGATTAGCTCACATATATATGAATAGCAATATCGAATAAAATTAGGTTCACTTCTCAAAAAAGAAGAAAGGATCACTACCTAAAGGACTCATTTTCTGGAAGAAAGAAGATAAAGGAAACTATTATAGAGAGATTCACTATCTCAGAGCAACACAAAAATCCACCACTGCAACTCTTTGCAATCCACAATCTTTGGCTCACTACCTCTAGTAACTTCAAGCACACTAAAAGTGTAGACACCTTTTTCTCATTGCATCTAGAGTCATAGGCATTAAGCTTGCACTCAGATCATCACACGATGGATGAGATAAAATAAAATATCCTTATACCACTTTGGCTATTTTAAAGTAATTTGTTGATTCTTTTTAATTGACTCATGTTTAGATTAATGCAATATAGTTTAGATCTGATATTAAAATGATATGTAGATAATTAGTAAAAATTGATTTTTGGTGTTTATAATATATGAGACAAAACTACATCTATGATCTAGTCCACTTTGTGTAATCACATCCTATGCATATGGTTATGTCCACTATGACTATTGATCTTTAGATTTTGTTGTACATACATGTTGTTAGCACCTATAAAATTTGAATGAGTTGATAATGCTTTATATTTTCCCCTTGTGCTCCCCCTCATTTTTGGTTAATCTAAGAAATTTCATTGGTGCATCATGCTCAAGTCCCTCATGTGGTTGCATTACCGCTTTGTCGAGCTATGGTGAAAAAACTATTTTGCAAAATGTACAAGAGTTAGTTTTTCTCTCCTTCATTTTTTCCTTCTTCATGTAATTTCAAAGATTCAACCCCTGAATGAACATTTGGACCAAGTCCAAATGTCCTTGTTCGTCCCCAATCTCCCCTTCTTCTTTTTCGCCTTTTTTTGGTAAGGGTTTCAATTCCTAAACAGACACTTAGACTAGGGTCCAAGTCCACTCTTGCCTCCCACCCCTACTATATTCTTTCCTTCTTTTATCTAATTGAGACTTTAGGTCCCTATCAAACATTTGGACTAATTCCAAGTTTTATTTTTCTTCCTACTTCCTTCTTTTCTTTCCTTAGTCCTATCAAGACTTTGGGCCTCGATCAAACTTTTAGACCTAAGTCCAAAAGGTCCAAATCCTTTCTAGGTTCTTGCCTCTGCCTTTTCCTTTCATCCCATTAAGACTTTGGGTCCTGATAGGATCATTAGAATCAAATTTTGCAATCCTGCAAACCTTCTCCTAAGTTTTTCTTTTCTTCTTGCAAATGCATGAAAAACTTGTAATGTGGTACATTTTCTGCAAGCCCGCATGTATTTTTTGTATTTCTTCACTTAGTTCTATGGATGCATGGAAATGATGCCATGTGGCATCCTTTCCATGGATCCACCAACCCTTTCCCCTCACTTGTTCTTCAGTTTGCAGATGCTTGGAAACAATGCCATATGGCATCCTTTCTGCGAGATTGAGCTAGGTTTTTCCATAGATTCTTTTTTGGATTATCGAAGCATAGAAATGATGCCACATGGTATCATTTCTACCCACCCACCCCTTCTCTTAAAAACCCGTTTTTTCTTCCTACGAAGGCATGAAAATCATGCCATGTGGCATGTTTTCTTGTAGTTTTGTCAAATCTTTCCATTGGGTCCCCTTTCAATATGCAGATGCACAAAAATGATGCAATATGACATCCCTTTTTAGGAGTCCTTTGAATTCTTTCACAAGCCCTTTTTATTCTCACAAACACATGAAAAACCTATCATGTGGGACATTTTCTACATGTCCACCTTTCCTTTTTGGTACATTCTTCAAGATCACGTGGGAGAGCGGAAAGTTGCCATATGACATATTCATTTTCAATCAAAAAAATGTAAGTGTTTTTAAATTTTATTTCCATCCTATCCAAAATTTGGGTCCTGAGAAGACTTTGAAACTTATGTCTAAAGGGTCCAAGTCTAATTGGGATCTCTGATCTCGATCGGTCTTCCCTTTTCTTGCCTTGTCCAGTTGAGACTTCGGGTCTTGATAGGACTTTCAGACCTAAGGTTTGAAGTGTCCTAGTCTGATCAAGATTCCCAATCCCAATTGAATTTCTTCTTGTATCTGAGGACTTTGGGTCCCAACAAGACTTTTGGACCATAGGACTGAAAAGGTTTGTTTATGATTGGGACTTCTGCTCTCAACTTCCTTTTGCTTCCAAGTGAGTTCATATTGAGGTTTCGGGACCTGATTGGACTTTTGGACCAAATGTCTAAAAGTTTAGATCCATTTTAGTTTCCCAGACCTAACTTTATTCCTTTTTCAACATTTGAATTTCTTTGGAATTTCAAATTTTTGACTTGATAGTCTGAATCTGATTTCTATTTTTGCTCTCATCCTCCAATACTTTCTTTCTTAGGATCATGTCGGGGTTTCAAAACACAATCAAAATTTTAGAATCTCCGCGATATTTTCACATTTTTCAACATTAATGCTACAAAAAATTTCTCAACTTCTAGATTTGATTCTTGTGGTTATAAGGATGGTCTTAAATAATTTTTTTAGCAAGTTTGAGTCAGACAAAATGGTGCTCATGCTTCTTTATGATTATCAGGTACCCTTTCTATCAGAGATCCAATCTTGGCCTTGATTTGGTGTTGATTTCATGGGGGTTTTGTTCCACTTTTGTGTTCTCATTAATGTGGAGGCATGGTGTGAATGTTGGGACATGTGTGGTGTGATTTCTTCTTAGGTTTAGATGTTCACATGTCTACATGTAATTTGATGGGGTTTAGGCCCTATCCTTGGCCTTTCCTCCTTCACAACCTACAAAGGTATAAATTTCACTTTTGTTGCTCATGGTAAAGGTTGGAGTTTTTTGTTCAAGTTTTATTTGAGAGAGAAGAAGTTGTGGAGCCAACAAAAGAAATTATTTGCAGGAAATCCTAGGTTTCAATATCCAGTTTTGGATATAGCTATTTTATATTGTAATGATCTGGGTTTGATCCTAAGCTTGTAATAACATTTGTAAACATTGAAAATTATGTGATTAAAGGAAAAAGAAACCTAAGTAGAGTGTCTCCTTATGTATAGTATGCATTTACATATGTATAATTGATTAGTTTTTTAGCAAGAAGATTGTGAAATCCATGAAAAGCCTTTGCATAGTATCTTTTCAATATATTAAGAGAAATGTATGGGTATGCTTGAGGATTACTAATTAAAAATCTTAATATTCTACAAATATCTATTTTCTTTCTAAATGAATGTGTGGAGCCTAGCTTGCATGCGTATTTTGAAAGGCATAGTATTTTGTGGTGGCTTGATTAAGTCATTACCTTGTTTTAGTTATTGTATCTTGGTTAAAACTAGAGACTATGTTACCTAATGGATAAAGGCATTGGGTAATTGTATTTCTCTCCTATCATCTTGAACACACTCCAAACACATCAAGTCAAAAAACCTTTATAGTTTTCTTTATGTGTGTTTTACTACCATGTATGAGTGAATACAATAATACAAGGGTGTGTCATAAACCCATTCCCATACATTGATATGGTAGGTTATCTATTAGAAAGATGTTCAACCTTACTTATCCTAACTGGAACATAGGTATATTGTGACACCAATATTAAGATACATTGTGCAGTGGGTATAGTTTGGTGTAAGGTATTGTGTAGTGTTTCAAATCATCAATTTGGAATCTTAGGGAAAACCCCCCTTGGTCTTGCAAAGATAGAAGTGAAGGAGATATTACCCACCTCAACTATTGGTCCTTGGCTTCCCAAATTGAATATAGGTTTGTGGTAATTTTTCAAGTTTGACACTCCTGACACCTGGAAGATTATAAAACCTTAGGGATTTTGGGTTGATAGCTTCGATTACCAACAAAATTGGAACCATTGTCAGGGATATAAAGATTAAAAAAATATAGAGCCTTGATAACAAACGAATTTTGTAGCTATTCTTTTTGTTTGGGTAAGTTTAGCATCCTGTTAACTTACACCAACAAAATTGGTGTCATTAACGAGGACTATATGAGTTAGAAAATTTGAATACCTTCACAAATGAAAGAGGAATTTTTTTGTAGCATGTATGAATACTTCAAAAGGTTGCTCTATTGGTAGAGTGAATCCTTAATGAACTTGATCTTTGAGAAGCTTTCTACTATTTGAAAGATCTTATCCTCTAATGAGAGGTGGAAACTCTGTAAATGAACCTAATGAATGTTGAAGAAGAGCTTGAGCTTACTAAGCTTCGAGTTAGAGAAAGAAGAATTGTAATAGTTACAATACATATCCAAGTATTTTATCTTTTTGTTTTTTTAAGAAGAAAAGTTGTGTAAGGTTAGTTACAAGAAGTTCCTAGAAAATATTATTCCCTTATTTAGTGATTACTAGCATTAAGAGAAAGGGAATTGAGAAAGCCTAATATTTTGTCAAAATAAAGAAATGTTGATAATCATATAGTTTTAGAGGGGATAATTTTTCATTTGCAAATATGTATAACCATTATAGTTCTCCCTCTACAAGCTATAATGTCAAAAAGAAACAAATTTATTTATCCTGTATTTTCTACCTTGCATAAGTAATTATAACCAACCATGAATAATTGGAATGGATGCATATGCCCTAAGGATACTTCATTAAATGTAATATATAATTCAAACCCTAAGGATTATGAGAGGATGCATGTCAAAGAACATTATGAGGATGAATCACCCTGTTTTTCATACAACCCAACATAAAAGATATATTCATGTTCAATCATACATGCATCCATACTCAAAAATAAGTTAAGGTTAGAGGAACTTATAGAGATCAAGAAGAAATGTGAATTTTGAGTCAAGGCTCTAGAATCACAAATACCCCATATTGTTAGAGAAAAATAGGTTTCTTCATCTCCTATTTCCCAGCTTGATCCCATTTATAGGCATCTTGACCTTTCTTGGGTCAACTATGAAAGGAAAATGATGAGAGGTTCAATCTATAGATTGATGGCTAGGTTAGATGGTCATGATCAGTTGGATGGGGATGCACATGTTGAGGTATTTTCAGAATTCATGGAGAAGTATCAATTTGAATATGAAGACTTTTGGCTGAAATTATTCATTAGGTCACTAGATGAAAAGGAAAATAATTAGTATTTGATCTTTCTCAAGAACTTTTTTAATTCATGGAATCAACTTGTGACTGCATTGAAGAGGAATATGTTTTGTGCTTAGACCCTGCTACTCTTATTAAGGAAAGAAAATATCAAATGACAAGAAGGAGAGTCTAGCATGGATTTCAGTAACAAGTTTGTTGTTGCCCTTTTCCAAATCCCAAATAATTGCAGACCTAACAAACCTGCCTATGTTGACATGTTTCTTGGAGCCTATGATGTTTCTCTAGTTTTTGATTCAATATAGGAAGAGTTTCATTTAAAAAATGTGCAACAAGCATATAGGTGCCTTGATTTCATTGATGATCTGAGAAGGGATATGGTTGCAAAATCATTATCCTCAAGAGAAAAAGTTGTTGATGGTGAACTTGATGTTGAAGACAATGATTATTTAGAGACTTTCTCAAGTGGAAGTATAATATCAAGTGATGATTGTGTTTGAAAAAAGGTAGACAGAGGTTTTGTTGCCTTGTATGACAATAGTGTAGATGAGGATGACAATGTTTGTACTTACCTTCAGCTAGAGCAATCATCTATGGGTAATTGTAATAAATAAATCAATGATGATTTCTAATCTATGAATGAGGAGTATGAATTTGTTGTTTGTTGAAGAAATATGGACAATGAAGAGGATGTCCATGTAAGAGATTCATCAAATGAATCAGCTCAGGTATTTGATTATGGATAACATTCATATGTTAGTGATGTTTGTGGTGAACAAGAAATTTCCTTCTTGTTTGATCTCTTACCTTATTTTGTCCCTTTTTCCAAGTTTGAAGTTTCCCTTGATTGTTTGCACAAGGATAACATATATGTGGTTGTACATGAAAAGAAACATGTAGAGATAAGTTTTTGTACAATTGATGATATTCATTGTGAAATTTTGTACTTGAAGAGTGTGATTGTGGTGATCATATAGATGCATATGAGAGCCTCTTTCTTTGGTGTGCAACTTGTAATATTCCTCATGCATAGTGCACTTCAAAAGGATCATGTGAAAGTGATGTTGTTGAGCTGAGTGTGGAAGGAGAAGTGTACCACAAGCATAATTTTTGTTGCACATATGTCAAAATAGATTGTCAAGAGATTGAAACAAAGAGACAATCTGAAGAGTGTAGCTCTTCACACAAAGTGCTTCATAATCTAAATGGTTGTGTTGATGAAATGAGTTAGTATAAATGACTCCAAGGTATGCAAGCTATCTATGGTCCCTAAAGTGACTAAATTTGAGTATGAGGCATTTATTTGTGATGAAAATATAGAGCTTCTCATTATGTGGATGCCAATGTTGCTAATTTTGAGTACTTCACTTGGAAAGAATATGTGTCTTGCAGTGGTTTTGAGTAGCAATAGGTTCTCCCAATTGATAATCTATTTGTTTCTCATGTTTCTTATATGCCTACACTTCAAAGTTTTTAGTTTGATATATTAGATGATGAGTTTCCCTTTGCAATTCAGCAAGATGAAGTAAGGTATTTTTTATTTGCAAAGTGAATTGGAGGCATTCTCTTTTTTCCTTGATTCATTTGAGGAGGTCAGTAGGTATGAAAATACCATGGTTTCATGTGGTGTTTACATGAGTTTTCAAGTTATGCCACCATCTGCTATAAAAATGAAGGATGTAGTGCATGACAATGTGGTGGCCTATGTTGTGTGGTTTCCATGCAATAGCGAGATAAACTATGGAGCAAGTATTCATTTGTTTAGTGGTAATCACATATTTTTGCTTGCAAGAAGAAGGATACACTTGATGCAATTCTGTGATAGAAACACCTGTGGGTTGAAAGAGATCAATTCCTTCAACAAGTTTGTCTTTGATAGAGGCAAGTATTGGTTCTTTATTTTTGGGGGCTTGGGGTCACCAAATGAGTTTTGAAGGTATGGGTTTTAGTGTTGAACAAAATAAGCATGTGTAGAACCCAATGGGTCAAGCCCTATCAAATGGTTGAAGAATATGGTCAAGGAACATTCTACCTCAAGATATTGGATGGAAATTTTATGGAGTTGCCAGTTTATGGTCAACATCTCAAGCACTACTTCTCTTGAAAGTGAGGTTCTTTGAACCTTTGTATTATATGTTTTTTTTGTTGTGTTCTTGTGTGCAGTCATGGCCCTTGTTTGCCATGATATAGTGTAAGTCATTCCTAGTCCTTTTTGTTCCCATTTTTGATCTACTATTTGGAGATCTCGATTCTCACTGTGCTTGCAAGAGACACACATCCCCAATTGGAACCAATTTTGCACCTGCAGAATTTAAATGAGTTTATAATACTTTATATTTTCCCCTTGTGCTCCCCATAATTTTTGGATAATCTGAGAAATTTGATTGTTGTATCATGTTTAAGTCCCTCAGGTGGTTGCATTACCCCCTTGTTGGGCTATGGTCAAAAACCCATTTTGCAGAATTTCCAAGAGTTAGTCTTTTTCTCCTTCCTTTCCTTCTTCATGTCCTTTCGGGGATTCGATCCCTGAACAAACACTCAGACTATCCAAATGTCATTGTCCATCCCCAATCTCCCCTTCTTCTTTTTCACCTTTTGTCTAGTTGGGGTTTCGGGTCCCAAACAAACACTTGGATTAAGGTCCAAGTCCGCTCTTGCCTCCCGCCCCCACTCTCTTCTTTCATTCTTCTATCCAATTGAGACTTCGGGTCCCTATCAAACATTTGGACTAAGCCCAAGTTTTCTTTTTCTTCTCGCTTCCTTGTTTTATTTCCTTAGTCCTATCAGGACTTTGGGTCTCAATCAAACTTTTAGACCTAAGTCCAAAAGGTCCAAATCCTTTCTAGGTTCCTACCTCTACCTTTTCCTTTCATCCCATCAAGACTTCGGGTCTTGACAGGATCATCAAAATCAAAGTCTGCAAGCCTGTGAACCTTCTCCTAAGTTTTTCTTTTCTTCCCACAAATGCACAAAAAACCTGTCATGTGGCACATTTTTTGTGAGCTTGCATTCCTTTTCCGCATTGCTTCGCTTAGTCTTGAAAATGCATGGAAATGATGCCATGTGGCATCCTTTCTACAGATATGCAAACCCTTCCCCCACTCCTTCAACCCATGGAAATGTAGAATTGATACCATGGGGCAATTTTCTATGAGCTCGCTAGGTTTTTTCGTAGATTCCTTTTTGGCCCATAGAAGTGCAAAAATGATGTCATGTGGTATCCTTTTTGCGTGTCCACCCCTTCTCTTGCCAATCCTTTTTTCCTTCCTATGGAGGCACAAAAATCGTGCCACATGGAATTTTTTCCACAGTTCCACCAAATCTTTCTGCTAGGCCCCCTTTCAGTCCCAATGCATGGAAATGATGCCACATGGCATCCTTTTCCATGAGTTTGTTGTGTTCCTTCACAAGACCTTTTTATTCCTGCGAAAAAAAACCTACCACATGGAAATTTTTTAGGTGTTTTCCTTTTCTTTTTGGTACATTCTTCTATAGCCCACAAGAGAGCGAAAAGCTCCCATGTGCCATACTAATTTTCAGTCAAATTTTTTTGTGTTATTCGATTTTATTTCCATCCTATTGGGACTTCGGGTCCTGAAAAGACTTTTGAACCTTGTGTCCAAAGGGTCCAATTTCGATTGAGGTCTTCGATCTTGATTAGTCTTCCCTTTTATTTCCTTATTTGATCGAGACTTTGAGTATCGATAGGACTTTTAGGCCTAATGTCTAAAGTGTCTTAGTCTGATTGGGATTCCTAATCCCAATTGAATTTCTTCTTATATCTAGTCTGGACTTTAAGTCTTGATAGGAATTTTGGACCAAAGGGCCGAAAGGTTCATTTTAAATTGATACTTTCACTCCTAACTCCCTTTTGCTTCTTGGTGAGTTCCTATCAAGGTTTGGGGACCTGATTGGACTTTTGGAATAAAAGTCCAAAAGTCTAGATCCATTTTGGTTTCTTGAATCCAAATTTCTTCCTTGTCAGGATTTCAAAATTTCTTTGGAATTTTGGATTTTTGACCCAATAGTTTGAATTTGACTTATGTTTTTGCTCCCGCCCTTCAATTCTTTCTTTCTTAGGATCTTGTTGGGGTTTCAAAACTCAATTAGACTTTTGGACACTTTGTGATATTTTCACATTTTTCAACATTAATGTTGCAACAACTTTCTCAAAAGCCAAATTTGATTCTTGGGGCTATAGGGATGATCTTAAATGTATTTTTCAACAACCCCAAGTGGGAAAAAATAGCACCCATGCTTCTTTATGATTATCAAGCCTATTTTTTGTTAGAGATCCAATCTTGGCCTTGATTTGCTGCTAATTTCATGGGGGTTTTGTTCCACTTTTGTGTGTTCAGTAATGTGGAGGCATGGCGTGAATGTTGGGAATTGTGTGGCATTATTTCTTCTCAAATTTGAATGCCCACATGTCTCGATGTGATTTGTTAGGGTTCAATCCATGTTCTTGGCCTCTCCTCCTTCACAATCTATAGAGGTATAAATTACACTTTTGGTACTCATGGTAAAGGTTGGAGTTTTTTGTTCAAGTTTAGTTCTAGAGAGAAGAAGTTGTAAAGCCAACAAAATAAATTATTTGTAGGAAACCCTAGGTTGTAATATCCAATTCTAGGGGCCTTGGGCGGCGAGGTCTTGTGGGGCCCACCCAAGGTGGACCCCATTGATCATATTCACCTTAGGATGGTGGGGTCACTATGAGAGAGGTATAGGGCATTCATGCCATTACACCTCACTCAAATTCTATGGTAGTCAGGTAGATTAAAAAGTGGGTGGCGGGTGGGTCGGGAATTGTAATGATCTAGGTTTGACCCCAAGCTTGTAATAACATTTATAAACATTCAATATTGTGTGATTAAAGGTAGAACCAACCTTAGTAGAGTGTCTCCTTATGTATGGTATGTATTTCCAAATGTATAATTTATTAGTTCTTTTAGCCATATTTTGTAAAATCTGTGCAAAGCCTCTTTTCAATATAATAAGGGAAATGCATGGGTATGCTTGAGGATTACTAAGTAGACTCTCTTAATATTTTGCAACTATCCATTATCTTTCTAAATGAATGTGTAGAGCCTAGCTTTCCTATACATTTTGAAAAGGATAGTATTTTGTGTGATTAAGTCATTACCTTGTTTCAATTATTGCATCTTTGGTTAAATCTAGAGACATTGTTTCCCAATGGATAAAGACACCGATATGTAATTTGATTTCTCTACTATCATCTTGAACACACTCCAAACACATCAAATAAAAAAACCTTTAGTTTTTACTTTATGTGTGTTTTATTGTCATGTATGGGTGAATGCAACAATACAAGGGTGTGTCATAAACTCATTCTTAGACACTGATATAGTAGGTGATCTATTAGAAATATGCTCAATCTTACTTGTCCAAACTAGCACATAGGAATATTGTGATACTAGTATTGGGATACACTGTGTGGTGGGTAAAGTTTATTGTAAGGTATTGTGTAGTGTTTCAAATCATCAATTTGCATCTTAAGGAAAACCCCCCTTGGTCTTGTAGAGCCAAAAGTGAAGGATGTCTTACCCACCTCAATCATTGGTCCTTAGCTACCCAACCTGAATATAGGTTTGTGGTACCTTTTCAAGTTTGAAACCCCTGGCACCTAGAAGATTATCAAACCTTAGGGATTTTGGGATAGCAACTTTGATCACTAACACATGTATCTAAGACAAATTAAATGTTGAAAAGTGCCTTAGGAAATTTTTGTGTGTGGTTCTCTTGATACTAACCCCTTTGCATGTACAAGGTTCAAATGTAAGAAAAATATGTAGAGTACTTGTGATGATGTAGTATATATCAACAATTATGTAAGCATGATGCAATTACTTGATCAAATGTGTTTGAGCTAGTCTTTAAGATGATAATTAATTCAATAATTGAGAGTACAAATGAATTAGAGCATATCCTTAAATGAAATATTCTAATCACTCAATTATAATTGTTTTGGAAAGAAAGTTGATGTGTAACAACCAATTTTTATAACTATTGGTTTTGAAAAAAATAAATTTAAAATTTAAAAATTTGAGAGAGTTTAGCATGTGTAAACCTATCTAGGGGAGAAAAATATGCTAGTTGTCTAGTCCATTAAGGGAAAACCTTATGGACCTATACTACTCTAGTTATATGGTTGAGATAATGAATTTTGGAGTGTTAAAGGTAGAGCTATGGCCAACTTACACAAAAAATAAGACTAGTTAAGAATCAAGACAATGAATAGAAGGTTAAAAATTAATATAAAATGGGAGAATTAAAAAGGTGAAATATACATTTTTTATCCTCTACATTTCCCCCACTTTAGTGTGCATGTGAGCTTCATGAATCATGTGTGCTAATGCAATAAAGATAGTAATTAAAAAAAAGGATATGCGATATATGATGTTATTTTATGGTTTCTTCTTTCTTCTAGTAATGTCATGCCTCCATACATACATAGATTAGTATTGGTACAAATCACATGGTATAACATAAGATGTTAGGAGCTTAAGATAAGTTTATATTTATTATATTTTATTTCTATATTAAGTAAAAAAGCTAAAATCATAGTTGTTAGGAATGTAGACACACAAATTTATCCATACTTGACCATGTTAGACTTTGTGTTAGAAACATAGGACAACTGAGGGGGGGTGAATCAGTTGTGCATTAAAACCTTCAAACCCTTGTTAATCTTTAAGCCCATATTAAGCATCAGTATGAATGTAAACACATATAATATCAACACATCAACAATCATACATAATAGAACATCAAATTTTATGTGAAAAACCCAATAAGGGAAAAACCACAGTGAGGATTAGCTCATTATATGAATATCAATACTGATTACAAAAAGTCTCACTATCGGAAGGGCTCACTGCCCGTAGGACTCATTGTACAAAAGAAAGAAAGGTTCACTGCCAAGGGCTCACTAGGCAGGAAGATCACTTCTTCCAAAATACAAGAGAATAGAAAGAGACTGTTGCAAGGAGGTTCACTACCTCAAATCAATAGGAGAAACCACCACAACCATACACAACCCTTGACTCACTGCCTCCATCAACTTTAGGCACATTGAAATGTAGACACCTTATACTCACTACTTCTAGTAGTCTTAGGTGTTCATGCTCGCAAAAAAATCACAACACTTAATCACATATACTTTATTTTGCACCACTCTTCACACCACACACTTCTCCAACAATTGACCTTGCATATATATCTTCCACAATCACAAATAACCTTATCCAAGTCAGCTTCAACAAAATGTATGCACCTCAAGTGTGCAACCACCATATAGGTCGGTACCAAACACTTTTGCAATGGAAATAAGTGAATATGGACCACACCAAGGGTGAATCAAGACCCAAATCTATATTGACACGCTACACTAGGGTTCCACAGTCCACGAAACACATTCACAAATAGTGCTAACACACTAGGTTGGAAAAACCAACATTAATGCTACCAAGCAACCGCATACACAATTCACCAGGTCTAAAAACATCCTATGGACCATGTAGCAACATTAAAAAATATCTTGGAGTATTCCAACACCAACAAAATATTCAAAATCACTTGCAAAAACATATGAAATTGAAAGTACTATCATATTGTGCAATTGATGAAATTTCCAATGAGATACAATTCATGATCCAAGCTTGTAGAGCAACTAAATGAAAAACCATCCAATGGAAGATAGATACAAGCATCATTAGCACATTCCAAAATCTGCAAGATAAGAAACTTCAACATGGAGAAATGCAAAGCAATTCCATTTCTCCTAGATATCCCTCTTCACAAGCCAGACACTATCAAACACATCTTCTATTTCCACACGATCTAGAACTTGAAACTCTAGATATAATGTCTTTAAAGGATTTTGATCATCACATCCAAACCGCACAAGCACAAATTCAATAATGAAGAAATTTGGAGCACAACACAAAACCCATCCTTATCACTTTGTACACTCTATACAAGTTTTCTTAAAAGCACTCAGAAACCAAGTGACCCTGCTGCATATGCAACACTTGATCAACACCACAAACACCTTTTCATCATGACCACACTAGAGGTTGAAATTAATGAAAAAATAATGACAACATAGTGCAACAATCTCCCCCTTTTTCAGTGATGGAAACACTTGCTAAAAAACCATCAACAACAAAATAAACTCTACATATCCAACACTCAAGTAACTCCCCCCCTTACTTGAACATTTCTTTCCCTAGATTTCTCTCTCTCTTTCTTTCCTATGTTTTTTAGAATTCTCTTTCTCCCCCTTTGACATCAATGGAAAAGGGAAACACCTTCACACTTCACTTATCTCTCTCACTTTTAGGCACAAGATATGCTCCCCCTAACTACACCAACCAAAGACACCACTACCTACTCACCCTGAGAGATAGACTTCATTAGTCTAGGACAAATAATTCATCTTGAATTGCACCCTTGGATAGATGCACCATCTTTTGCATCTATTTGAAAGGAGGGGAAACAACCCCTAGCTTGTTTTTGAGATACTCAAATGTCTTTTGGAAGAGCCTTTGCGAAAATTTCTGCTATTTGATCCGTATAGGCCCATACCCCAACTTTACTTCATTCTTAGCAACTTTCTCTCTTATAAAGTGATACCTAATAGAGATATGCTTTGTTCTCAAATGCATTACTAGTTTTTTTGAAATGTTGATAGCAGTTGTATTATCGCACAAGATAGAGATAGGTTAATCATATGATACTCTAATATCTTTCAATGTCTTATTCATCCACAACACTTGTGTGAAAAAAGATGTTGCAACAATATATTTTTACTCTGTAGTAGATAATGACATTGAATCTTGCTTCTTACTCAACCAAGAAACTAGTTTATTTCAAAGGAAGAAAGAACCTCCACTTGTACTTCTTCTATCATCCACACAACCTGCCCAATCAACATCTATATAAGCACTCAAGGAAAATTCAGTATCTTTAGAAAACCATAAACCATAGTCCAGAGTACTCTTCAAATATCTGAATATCCTTTTGACTACTGTCACATGTGATTCTCTAGGATCTTCTTGAAATCTTTCCACAAGATATACTACATGCATGATATCCAATCTAGTTGCAGTTAGATATAGTAATCCACCAAACATGGATCTATACTTGGTCTCATCTATCTTAGGAGATTCATCATTTTTTCTCAATTTACAACCATTAACCATGGGAGTACATATTGGTTTAGAGTCCTCCATTCCAAAATTCTTTAGCATTTCCTTAACATATTTTGATTGTGTAATGAATATACCTTTTTTATGATTAACTGATTTGTAGCCCAAGGAATAAAGTCATCTCCCCAAACATTGACATTTCAAACTCATTTTGCATCTCCTCTGCAATCCTTTTACACATTCCCTCATTTCCTGTAAAGATTATGTCATCAACATACACAACCATAATTAGGATTTGATTTATCTTGACTTTGAAATAAAGATTTCTATCTAAAGTACCCTTTTTGAATCCTTGCTACAATAAGTACTTTTCTAATCTTGCATACCAAGCTTTAGGAGCCTATTTGAGCCCATATAATGCCTTCTTCAACTTGTAGACCATATTAGGGTCTTCTGATAACTAAAAACCTTCTGCTTGTTCAATGTATAACTCTTCTTCTAACCCACCATTCAAAAATGTAGACTTTACATCCATCTAATATATTTTGAAGTCTTTATGTGTTGCAAAAGCCAAAAACATCCTAATAGCCTCCATTCTTGCTACTAGAGAAAAATTCTCTTCAAAATATATTCCTTCCACTTGTGAGTAACCTTTACACACAATCCTAGCATTGTTTCTGATAACTTCTCCATTCTCATTAAATTTTTTCTTGAAAAACCCATTTAGTTCCTATCACATTCTTGTTTGTTGGTCTTTGGACCAGTTCTCATGTCTGATTCTTCTCAATCCACCTTAGCTCTTCTTCCATAGCTTTGATCCAATTTTCATCCTTGCAAGCTTCAATATTTTTTTTAGGTTATACTTTAGAATTTAAAAAAAAGTTTAATTGTTCCTCTACCATAGCAAATTTTCTTCTTGTCAGCACACCTCTTCTTTTGTCTCCAATTATTTGATCCTCAGAATGATTTTTTTTCACATACTTAGAAGTCTTAAGATTCTTTTCTGTAGCTTCTTCCTCTTCCACTATCATCTCCTTTTATTTCTCTTCTTCATTTTATTCTTCTCTGCAAAGGGGTTCATCAGATTCATATCCTTCTATCAACATTGAGCTCTAATGTGATTCTTTATCCACTTTGAAACTTGTACTTTTAACTATCTTCTTTAGCCTTTTTTTGTAGCACCTGTATGCCTTGATCTTTGTATAATATCCAAGGAAAATTCCTTCATCTGATCTTACATCAAACTTTCCTAAGTTTTCTTTATCCCTCTTGATGTAACATTTGCTTCCAAACACTCTAAAATATTTCATAGTAGGAGTTTTTCCATACCATAGCTCAAAGGGGGTCTTTCAACTATTCACTCTTCGTTGACCTCTATTGAGAATGTAAACTACGATATGAATAGATTCTCTCTAATAAACATCTGGTAGATTTGATTCTTTCAACATGGTTCTTGTTGCTTCCTGAATTGTCTTATTCTTCCTCTACACAACCCCATTCTGTTGTGGAGTCCTAGGAGTTGATAAATGTATTTTTATCTGATGATCTTCACAAAAAACTATTAAACTAATTGATGGTGAACTCACCAACTATATCAGAACTTAAAAACTTGATTTTCAAATCCAATTCATTCTCAACCATAGATTTAAATGCTTTAAAATTATCATCTATTAACCACATAAAATACTTGTGACCTTGAGAGCTTATTATTCTGGTAGGTCCACATAGGTATGTATGCACCAACTCCAAAGGTCCTATAGTAGATTATTCCTTAGTTTTGAACCTCTTATTTGTCTATTTTCTGAACTGACGCTCTTTGTAAATTGCATTGATAGAATTTGTAATTCTTGGCATGTCTCTAGTAGTATGAATAGATCTAATCTTCACTAGGCTATAAAAATTGATATGACACATTCTTATGTGCCATATCCAACTTTCATTGATTTGAGTCATAAAGCACTTACCACTAGCATCTTTGGGCTGATAAACATTCCCTTATGTTCTCATTCCTATAGCAACCAAAGTTTTAGAGATTCCTTTTTTGATTTCACAACCATCATCTTGAAACACCAAAATGTATCCTCTACTACATATTTGTCCTACATTGAGAAGATTATGCTAGAGACCCTTGAAATAAATAACATCATTTGTCTTATTCTTTCCTTCAAAACTAATTGAACCTTTTCCACAGATCTTAGCAGATGTGTCATCACCAAACTTAACAAGACCACCATAATATTTCTCATGTTTAAAAAAAACACTCTTATCACCTATTGTATGATTTGAGCACCTAGTGTCAATTATCCAATATTTTATCTCCTCTCTTGCATGAAAGGAAGTCAACATAGTTCCTTCAATACTATGACCTATATTCAAAGCAATTTCCTTCACACATTTTTTAGGATTAGTAGAATTTGTTCCAATATTCAAAGCCATGAACAAGCATTCATCACTTCCATCATTTGGATAGTCTTATTCCTCATCATCAAACATACCATTGTCTTCTTTAACATAATAACTCTTCTTGAATGATTTACCTTTATGATCTTTATGTTTGTCATTTGAAACTTTGTCTAGACATTTTCAAGCATTAGGACCTATCTTACCACAATTGAAACACTTGAAGGGTAACTTACCTCTATATTTTCCAATGCCCTTTTTCAATCTTCTTACAAAATTTTCTTCCACTTCATCAAGATCATCCATATGAGATTCATCATTCCTCTCTTTTTTGTTGACTTTAAAAGCATTTTATTTCCTTGGACCATATTTTTCAAACTCTCTTAATTCAAAAGTAGTTAAAGCACCAAAAAAATGATCTCTAGAATATTGATCCTATGGACATGAAAAAAGTATCCCTTTTTGCTTGCTTGATTTGGGATTAAGTAATGATAAATTGGACTTAATGAGGCCTTGATTTGGTGTTGTGAGGTTTTTTTCACATCTACACTAGGTCTTGGACCCTTGCAAACTGAATAAAACACACTTAACAATGTCTTGTAAAGGTGTTATAAAGTGTTGTAAAAGACTTTCACACTTCTCTAGACTTAATGGACCTATCTTTCCATAATTCAACATTATAAAATGTATTTAATTGCATTATAACATCAATCTAGAAGACTTGTAAATTAAACTTGACTTTAATCTAGTGTTGTAATGTGTCTTACACATTCACATTAGATGTTGTGCCTCTCTAGGCTATGTGGACCTCATTTTAGTGTTGTAAAGTGTATTTAATCACACTTTAACATTGAATTTTGTGTCCCAAGCCCTTATGGATCTTTACATAATCATTAATAGGCTCCTATGGCCCCATATTGTGCATCCTGAGGCATAATTTGATGAAATAACTGACAAAGTCACCATATAAACTTGACTTCCTTACTTCCTGACATTCCAATTGGAAAAATGACTCATGTGGAACCCATTTTACATTAGGGGTGAATTAGTCCCATCCAGGTGGGACTCATTCTCCCTTGATGGTTAATGAGTCCCTTTTGAGTCATTTTCGGGGTTTGAGCAGGAAAAGTTGGATTTTAAGTTTTATACTTCTCCATGTCGGCCTTAGGGATCAAATAAATAGGAAAATAAGGTGAATTTACTATAAATACAAGTCTCTAAACCCTAATTGACAATATCTTAACCCATTCATAACTTATTCATCATTTGTCTTCCATTTCAAGTCAAGAAAACTAGGGTTTTTATCATTCCAAGTCATTCAAGGGAAGATTCTTCATGTTTTGCTGAAGAAATTCAAGATCAATCATCATGGAAAGGTATTGACTCCATTGTTTCATGCTTCACCACATTATCTCTTCATTTTGGTTTAATTACCTACAAAGGGGTTTGACCAAGGAAAACCCCCATGCCCCAACATTCAACATTTCTCCTTCTTTTCTTGTGTGTTTGCAGATTTGGGCATCTTGAAGACTTGGAAATTATTAAAGATAAATTTGCAATTTTTTTGAAGACATCTTCTTGTTAACCAAGGAAAAATATCAACAAAAAATCACTTTCAGACTCGAAAACCAGACTTTCGAAGGTGGACACGTACCAAGAACCGAAGTGCAGATCGAGGGCTTCAGTTTCCTCTTTTGGATTTTCAGAAATTCAAAAGTGGACTGATTCTCCATTAGTGGTGAATGAGTCCCACTGCCAAGCCCGGAAAATGTTTTCTGTAGTTTTGGATACCCATTTGTCCGAAATGGGCTCTAAAACAATTTCTCAGATCTGGGACTAATTCACCCAAAATGGTGAATGAGTCCTAGTAGGCCAAATTTTTAGCATCAACAACATTCCAGAGGCCATTTCCAATCTACAACAAGATCTAAGATGCACACACTTAGTTTAATCCATTTCTGTTACAGTTTGCTTTCATTTCTAGGTGCTTTTTCATATCACAATGTGTTTTCTAGAACTTTGCATTTCCTAGGTTTAACATCAATAAATCAGTTCTTTTTCAGCTTATTTCCTTTAGATCATCTCATTTAAAAACATTCCATCCACATCAGATTAATCTTTGAATGTTTACATTTCATTTTGGCCCAAATCTTTACCCTTTTAGGTGAAAAACCCTAGAAGGGTAGCAAGCATTTCAGGTGCCAAAATCTTTGTTTACAGATCCAAATTCAGAGCTTTCTCAATAGCAAAAACTTTAGCACTATAATATTTAGGAAGGGTTCTTAATACCTTTTTCACAATTTTAGTTTCCTCCAGTTTTCCACCAACAAACTCATCCATCCTTAGCATGTAGCCTACAATTTCATCCTCTAACATCCTTAGAGTTTCAAATTTGGCTTTGAAAATTTGCATCTTTTCTTGCTTGACCTTAGCATATCCTTCATAAATTCTGATCAACTTCTCCCAAACCTCTTTAGCAATTTAGTAGCTTATCAACTTTGCAAGTTCTGAATAAGAAAACCCACTCAAAATAGCATTCCTTACTTTGACATTATTCTCATAATCCTTGATATCATCTTCACTTGTCAAAGGAGTAGTAGGCATAGTATATCCATCTTCAATTGATTTCCATACTTCAAACCCTAGTGAGACAAGAAAGGATTCCATCCTTTCTTTCTAGAAGGAATAATTTGTTCCATTGAACATAGGGACTTTGACATCATTCATGTGTGCCATCTGAATCTACCTCAAGTAGTTAAGATTCTTCCAAGGAACCTCTTCTCTAATACCAATTGTTAGACACATAGGACAACTGAGAGGGGGGGTGAATTATTTGTGCATTAAAAAATTCAAATCCTTGTTAATATTTAAACCCTTATTAAGCATCAGTATGAATGTAAACACATGAAATATGAAGACATCAACAACCATGCACAATAGAACACCAAATTTTACATGCAAAATCCAATAAGGGAAAACCACAATGAGGATTAACTCACTATATGAATATCAATACCAGTTACAAAAAGGCTCACTATTGGAAGGGCTCACTTCCTGGAGGACTCACTGTCCAAAAGAAAGAAAGCATCATTGCCAAGGGCTCATTGAATAGGAAGATTACTTCTTCTAAATTACAAGAGAATAAAAAGAGATTATTACAATGAGGTTCACTACCTCAAAGCAACAGGAGAAACCACCACAACCATCTGCAACCTATAGTTCACTACCTCTAGCAACTACAAGCACACTAAAATGTAGACACCTTCTGATCACTACTTCTGATAGTCTTAGGCATTCATGCTTGCACCCAAATTACAACACTTGATCACATATACTTCATTTTTCACCACTCTTCACACCACACACTACTCAAAAATTTTACCTTGCATATATATCTTCCACAACCATGAATAACCTTCTCTATGTTGGCTTCAACAAAACGTATGCACCTCAAACATACAACCACCATATAGGTCGGCACCAAACACTTTTTCAGTAGAAAGAAGTGAAGGTAGAACACACCAAGGGTTAAAAAAGACCTAAATCTACACCCACATGCTACACTAGTCTTCTAAAATCTACGAAACACATCCATAAATAGCGCTAACATGGTAGGTTGGAAAAACTATCATTTGTTGGAATCAAGGAACACTAAGAGGGGGGGTGAATCAATGTTATACAATTTTTGACTTTATTAATCTGATCTTTAAAGTAATTATAACATTCAACCAAAAGAAGTAAGCATGAACATAAAGCAAACAAACACAACACCATAACACAAGGATTTTTTTATGTGGGAACCCTGTTAGGGGAAAAACCACGGTGGAGGTCAATCCACAATATTATCTGAGTATACTCAAAAAGATGTTTACAAAATGGGATTGCACTTGCATTCAAGCACACTTCCTAGAGCTCATTGCTCAAAAAAATAAAGGATTACTACCTTACAATCAATGTCAAAAGACAACTAAAGTGGTGAACTATGAAATAGCATCTACAAATGCTTGAGAATAGTTCCGGTTAAGCACACTAATAAATTTCTTGACCTTCTGTCTGATTCTACTCTTCTACTTTGTTCTGCTTTAACTCACATCACAAAATCCTTTTATGCACAAGTGAAACTATGCATAATCACTCTACAACCCTTTTTACATTTGCAACATACATCAACACACTTCGTACATGTATCAAAATTATATAATTGATCACTTATATATATCCACAACTAAATATTTAATCACTACATGTCGGCTCCAACAAAATATGAAATATTTACAAATGTTCGGCTCAATCCATGACTAATTTTCAATGCACACCAACCAAAGTTTGCCACAACATAGTGAGGACCCAAATCAACATGCTCAAACACAAAAACACTTAAAACAATTACTCCTCAAATATCCACAATGACTATATTCACTTGGTTAGCCTTCATGCACTGTTAAACAAAAAATTAACCAACCAGATCTCCTAACATGCACACAGATCGATACAAGGCTTTAAGATTCAAGAATAATAGAGATCATATACCAAAAAATCTTCCCTAAGATCCACAACTCAAAATTATAACAAAAAATTACATATGAGTCAATGAACACAATTGTGTCAGATGCTTTATTCTTGCTTGACAGTTAATCACTGATCTTCAATCTGACTTTTGGTATGATTAAATGATGACATGTGGATCGAATCACTGACTAGGGTTTCCATCAATGAAAACACCAAATGACATGTGCAGTGTCTCTTGCCAACAATCTCCCCCTTTGGCATTGATGGCAACACTTAGTGAAAAATGACTAAGTGTCGGATCAGTACCAACATGAATACACTACCAACCTTCAAAACTAAAAAAACACAACTCCCCCTGAGATGATTAAGGAAATTTTCACTGTCCCATTCTCCCCCTTTGACATCAATGGCAAAGGTAGGAATCTGCATATGAAAAATAAATAAAAATTGCTATGAACAAACTGCATATGTACAAACATGCGTCTACAACTTACATAAATTTGAATAGATCTAAAAAATTCTTCTTCAACAGGTTCAAACTCATGTCCCAACTCTTCTTGAGACTCTCCAAGATAGAATTTTTTCCACTAAATAAGATTGCATCTCTACCGATTCAAGGTTCATTGGATCACTGACCACCATAGCATCTTGTGCTTCCTTCAATGCATTCAACATTGTTTCCATATTAGGACCAACTAGTCCTCTAATCTCACAAACCCTTTCAACCATTTTACCTTCTTCATGCTTCAAACTTTTGATCTTGTCAAGCAGGGATATGACTTGACCTTCTTGCTTTTCAACATAAACGGTTAGAGGATAGAATGCCTGAGCGATATCTGCTAACTGTTTCTCACATTCTTTCATTTTATTTTCAATATCCTCAGTGAACTTAGATAAAGATAGACATGACTTATAAATATTACCACCTTCAGAAAAAAGCACTTTGAATATTCTTTACACAAGTAGCTAATATAGATTTACAATTAGCTATCATCCCTTTCAACCTACTGAACCTTTTAGCATCAAACTCCTTCTGAACCTTATTCATAGCTGACTTCTCAAGTGACTCAAAGTGAGTACTTACAAAATTTACAAGCTTCTTCAACTGGCCAAATGGAGAATTAGATGAATCCTTGACATATGAAGGCATGATCTTCTCTAGAATACTAGATGCAAGATTCAATAGCTCACTATCTTCAATATGTGATTTCAGAATTTCTTCCCTTGCCTTGGCCTGTGCAAATGATGCAACTTTCAGTTTCTCAATGGGAGACAAAGTAGCTAGATTGATAGGACCTGTAATCAATTCAATACAAAACTCTTCCTGTTGCACTTCTAAAAACTCCTTTGCTGCCTTAGCAGTGTCTCTTGCTTCCACAAGAATCTCCTTCACTTCATCCTTTTTCTCTTCAGGCACTGATTCTTCTTGGGCTTTAGGAATCTCTTTTTCTTCAATCGACACTACTTTATGAGCTTCAGACTCCATAGGAATTTCAGCATCATGTATATCTCGAGGATTTAAAGTGTTCTCAAATGTATCTTCTTTTCCCTCTTTAGCTATCAGACCAGATGAGACATCTTCATCATGTACTTCTTCAGAAACAACATTGTATCTATTCTTTAACAATATTTCCTTGAGGATTTTCTCAGTATCCTTTGCAACTTCTTCAGTCTGTCCAATCATCAACTTATTCACCCTTGTTTTTCTCTTAAAATCTCTTTTTACTTCATTCAATATATTCTTCATTTCTTCTAATGACATCACTGGACATAGATCAACAAGTATCCACTCTCTCATTTTCTCTTCTTCTATCCTTGCACTCGCTCTTCTCATTTCTAAAACTTCATATAGACCTTTGGGTAATGCAGACATTATTTCAATAAGAGTCATATTGAAATTATTCAAGTACTTTATTGAAGCTTCCTCAAGAACTCTTTTTCACAAAGAGGCCTAAGATTATCATCCTTAATCAATTCCTTCTCCACTTCTTCTACAGACATACCTAATTTGTCTGTTTTCATCTTTTTCTTTCCTTTCTCTTCATTGGAGGGCTTGTCCTTAGATACTTTTGTTTCCTTTGTGCCCTTTTGCTTGTTTTCTCTTATCTCTTCATCAGATTCAGTCTCTTCATCTTCAAAAACAACAACATAAAATCTTGTGCTCTTGTCCTTCTTCCTTTTTCCTTCTCTCATGGATGTCTTGGCTTGAGCTCTCATAGGACTTGACTTCTTTGCAGGGAAAGATGAGAGAGTAGAGCTTCTTGTAGATCTAGTTCAAGCAGAGGATGTTGCTGAACTAGTAGATTCAGTTCTAGTTAACTCTCCTACTTCAACTTCTTCTCTCTTTCTTCTAGATTCTCTCATAGCTTCTGCAGATATCCCCATGCTCTCTACAAAGGCTTCCACTTCCTTCCTTACCTTCCAAACTATCATAGGTTTCTTCAACTGATCATGTACTTGCATATCCTTTTGTTCATAGGTTCCAAACCTCTCTTCTATTAGATCCTGAGGTTTAATCAAAAAATGTTGTGCATATAGCTCCAAGATGTTCTCCTCTACTTCATAGCCCGTTGGCATAATCCAAACCATTCTAGGATCTACAACTTCCATCAAGCATTGGTTAATATCAACCATAAAACATATAGTTTCCTTATACTTCTCCATAATAGAAGTAGGAATTCTTTCTCTTGCTTGCATCTCACTTTGAAAACTCTTGAAATAACCCCAGATTACAGTTTTCCTAGCTTTAGTATCACCAACTTTGTGCAAGATATCTCTAATTTGAACAGTTATAGGCTTATTACCTTGCCATTGAACTTTTCCAAAACCTAGAACTTCATTCATGAAATAAAAGAACAAACACTACAAAAAATTACCATATTTGAAGAAATTCTTCTTATCTTTCTTGATCTTACCAAGATTCTCCATTAACTAGCTTCAGAGTAACTCACACAGATCATAATCTGCATTCTCCTTCACCATTTGATATGTTGCAAAAATAGCTGTACTGGATACATAATTATCAAACATTGAACCAGTTGCATCAGTAATTGTCTAATTCTTCACAGACTTCAAGATTGGCAATCCACCAGAGGAATTTAAACCTATAACAATGCTTATGGCTTCTTTTATAATCTTAAAATGTTGAATCAACCACATAAATTCAGCATGAACTCAGCTCAAAATATACCAGACCCACTCGTTTTCTTCAAACATGAAATTTTTTACAATCTGTGAACACACTGAAGATTCACTTCTATATGTTGTTCATCATATTTCTACATTCATTTGACTTATGACCATACTTATTGCAATTGAAACACTAACCAGAAAATGATGGACCACTTGAATTTATTCTACTTCTACATTGAGCTGCCATATGACTAAACTTATTGCAAAAAAAATAGTAACCATTGAACCTTTGAGCATTAGGTTGTCTTACTGGATACCTTCCTAGCTTGGTTCATCTGATTTTCTTGCCTAAACCTTCTTTGTCTAGATCTGGAACTTTCTCCTTCCTCATATCCAAGACCTCACTTGTCATCTTCAGTCCTTTGACTTTTAATCAATTCATCAAGCTTGGCTAAGCTAATCTTGAACTTCTCCTTGAATTCATTTGCAGTAGCAAGTTGATCTCTAAGATCAACAATTTTCATTTCAAGCTCTTCTTCCTTATTTTTGGTTTGTTCCAATTCAAGCTCCAATTGATTGAATCCATCAGTCATTCAACTACATTCTTCAAATTTTTCTTTCAAGGATTGAGCAAGCTTTTCTTCATTCTTCTTCATGTCCTCAGTCTCCTTGGTCATCCTCATCACAATAGATTCCATTTCATGCTTTAGAACAACATTTTCTCTGGAAAAATTTTCACACTCTTTTGTCTTCTCCTTCAGGGCTTGACTTAGTTGTTCATCTTTAATAATTTTACTCTCTTTCTACTTGATCTAATCACAAAGTTCCCTTCTCTTCTCCCTTGACTCATTGATTTTAAAGATTGAATGAACTTCTTAGCATTCTTGAGACTTTCCTGTAAATCCCATACTTTAGATTTGGACTAATCAAGATCATCTAAGGCCACCAAAAGTTGTTGTTGAAGACTGCTTGAATCCATTGAATTACTTTCCTAGATCTTCCCCAAGCTTTTAAGCTTCTTCCAAGGAACTAGGCTCTGATACCAACTGTTGGAATTAAGGAGCACTGAGAGGGGGGGTGAATCAATGTTCAACAATTTTTAACTTTATTAATTTTATCTTTAAAGTACTTATAAAATTCAACTAAAATAAGTAAGCATGAACATAAAGAAAACAACCACAATACCATAACACAAGGATTTTTTATGTGGAAACCCTGTTAGGGGAAAAACTGCGGTGGAGGTCAATCCACAATATTATCTGAGTATACTCAAAAAGATGTTTACAAAATGGGAATGAACTTGCATTTAGGCACACTGCCTAGAGCTCACTACTCAAAAATAGAAAGACTCACTACCTTACAATCAATTTCAAAAGACAATTGATGTGGTGAACTATGAAATAGCATCTACAAATGCTTGAGAATAGTTCTGGTTAAGCATATTAATCGATTTCTTGACCTTCTGTCTGATTCTGCTCTGTTATGCTTTAAATTGCATCACAAAATCCTTTTATGCACAAGTGAAACTGTGCATAATCACTCTACAACCCTTCTGACATTCACAACATACATCAACACACTTTGTACATGTATCAAAATGATATAATCAATCACTTATATATATCTGCAACTAAATATTTAATCGCTACATGTTGGCTCCAACAGAATGTGAAATATTTACAAAATGTTGGCTCAATCCATAATTAATTTTCAATGCACACCAACCAAATTCAACCACAACATAGTGAGGATTATGCTTGAACACAAAAACACTTAAACAATTGCTCCTCAAATATCCACAACGACTATATTCACTTAGTCGGCCTTCATGCACTGTTCAACATAAAATTAATCAACCAGATATCCTAACATGCACATGGATCAATACAAGGCTTTAAGATTCAAGAATAACAAAGATCATATACCAAACAACTTTCCTTGAGATCCACAACTCAAAATGATAACAAAAAATTGCATATGAGTCAATGAACACAATTCTATCGGATGCTTTGTTCTTGCTTGACAGTTAATCACTGATCTTCAATCTAACTTCTGATATGATCAAATGATGACGTGTGGATCGAATCATTGACTAGGATTTCCATCAATGAAAACACCAGATGACATGTGTAGTTTATCTTTTCAACATCATTAACACTACCAAGAAACCACATACATAATTCACCAAGTTCGAAAGCATCCTATAGACTGCATAGAAACATTACAAAATATCCTAGAATATTCCAACACCAATAGAATATTCAAAATCACTGGCACAAACACATGAAACTAAAAGTACTATCATCCCGTGCAACCATTCAAACTACTAATGAAATACAATTCATGAACCAAGCTCTTGGAATAGCTAAACACCAAACCATCCAAGGGAAGATAGATACAAGCATCATTAGTATATTCCCAAATCTACATGCCAAGCAACTTTAGTGTGGAGAAATTTGGAGCAATTCCATTTCTCCTAGATATCCTTCTTCACAAGCCAAACACTATCTAACACATCTTCCTATTGCTGCATGATCCAAAACTTGAAAATCTAGATATAACATCTTCAAAGGATTCTAATCATCACATCTAAACCACTCAAGAATAAATTTAAGAATGAAGAAATGAATAGCACAACACAAAACATATCCCTATCACCTTGTACACTCTTTATACACATTTTCTCAAAAGCACTTAGAAACCAATTGACCCTGCTGCATCTGCAACACCTACTCAACACCACAAACACCTTCTCATCATGACCACACTAGAGGTTGACATCGATGAAAACAATAATGAAAACATAGTGCAACACTTTGCTCTATCCTGACCATTAATTAAATAAATATTATTTATTTATTTAATTTATCCTTTATCCTTATTTCTCATCCTTAATTAAATAAATTTACATTTATTTATTTAAGTCTAGCTTTTATTCTTTAACCTTTTGTAAATTAAATAAATGTAAAACTATTTATTTAATTTATTATTTTTCACTTTAAATCCCATTAGTTAATTAAAACTAAATAATTAAATAGTTAATATCTTGTTCATTCCTAATCATGCTTAATTTAATTAATCATATCTAAATCCTACTTATCTAAAAAGGCTACACTAAAATCTTGACTGTACATTTGATCAAGAAGATCTTATAGCCTATGTGACTCTCACATGTACAATAAGTCATATGTCTCTATCCCTTATCCCCGTGTGAGAGGAGCCACATGTTTCCTTTACTCTTCCCAAGGTTTCCTCACACATGTGTGATGATAATTGTCTCCATCTACTCTTCCCTATACATCCTCATCATCAACCATTAGATTGGAATCCATTAAATTGGGTCAAACTAATCCTAGCCTTGATCATTCCTCAATCCTCTCTTTTCTAAAATCCATCAATATCGTCATGCCACTTATCTTTCTCTCCTCAATCCTAACCTCTCATGAATCCTCCACCACTGATCTCCAAATCAAATTGTAGACCTTAATTTTCCATCCTCAACATCTATAAATCAAATTCCCTCCAAGCCATTTCTATCATCACATTCTATCCTAAAGTCATTATGTCATTTTGAAAAGCAACATACATTCCTCCATAGTTCACCCATCAATCATCAACTTCATTTAAGGAGAAAATCAAAAGGGTTGTGAGAGCCATCTCTTAACAAAGGGAACTTCCTCTTCTACTCAATACAAGTGGATTTGGAAGGTAATGCAAAATATAATTTCCCTTGTTTTAATTTTTTTTCCTCTTATTTTTTATTTATCACAAGGAGGTTAGTCTAAGTTAGCTAATAGTTCCAACTTCCAAAGAAAAAAATTACATCAAGGTTTTGAGGATTTTCTTAATCTTGTAAATTAAAAATGTTTATCCTTATGTGTAAGTTTTTCATTTAGAATTTTAATCAAGTTTGTCATTTAAATTCATAAATATTTATGTCACACCATTATTTCATAGACATATAACTACTACTTTACTTGATTACATTAGTAATTAAGCTATTTTAGGTAGTTAGGTTTTCCAAAGTTAATTAGTTATTTTCCTATTTCCATTCAGTCATCTCTACCATTGTAGTTCTCAAACTATGTCTATATAATGTTGTAGTATACCCTACCACCCACCCACTTCAACCAATTTTTCAAGATACATTTTTAAGGAAAACCCTACCCAATCAATTTATCTACCTCAAATTTGAGAATCGTCTTCCCTTCTTGCACCACCATAGGATTAAGTATTTTTACTAAACCTTAGTTTTTTAGTTTTCTTAATTACATGGATATTAAGGCACATTTTTTAGGGGATTATAGTCACTTGAAAAATACCAGTGGTGAGACCACCATGAGAAGAGGCCACATCCTCCACAAAATAACTATTTTTTGTCATGCTTCTCCAAGTGTGGCATCATGACTTCAAACTTTAAGAGATTGTAACTTTGTCTTAGGGTTCTTTTGTTACTATTTTTTAAAGTGCTTATTTTTTAGAGGAATATATATATTCTATCATACTCACTTGATTTTTTATTAAAAATATTTTTTCCCTTCTTTCACATTTTCAACAAGTATTTTAACACATGCAAAATTATTGACTAAAACATTATGAGCAATCTTTAAGTGCAAATTTGATGTAATCACATTATTCTATTTAATGTGACAAAATTTTGGGAGTTGATTCATTTTAAGGATATGTTAAGGACCTTTTTGTTTGTGTGTACAACACATGAAAACTTGATATCTATTTGAGCGTGCATTAGTATTTGTGGGAAAATGCATGATATTTTCTTATAATAATGCTAGATGAAAATAACTATTACTCATGGTGAGAGAATATGAAGGTCTTTTTAGATAGTAAGGTATTTTTACCTATCTTCTAGGACAATTTATATCACGATATAATTAAAATAAGCACAACACATAGTTTAGTAACTATGACATTATTTATGGTCATCTTTCCTTCTTGCTTTACATGAAATTTCAACATCACATGGAAATTGGGTTTTTTTTATTATAAATAACTTATCCAACCCCTATGTGTACTAATAGTACTATTGATGCCAAAAATTGGAAAGGTAACAACCTTTATGGGAAGCTCAGTTAATGAGGGGGCCAATTTTCTCTAAATTGAGTGACATACAGATTTTTAAAGAAGTCAACTTCTTCTGTAACTGGGGTTTTGAATGGGAAGAGTAAGCATATATATAAAATGAAAATCTAACTAAGGTGATGCACCAAGATGTAGATAAGGGCACGGTAAATATATCCTTTGGGATTGGATTCAAGGGCCCAACTAGTGATCTGCTATGTTCCAGAATCACAAAAATCAAAGATAAAAATTTGAACAAGTCATCTAATGACATAAAATGATTATCACATACATTCACTAGAAAGAGGAGTCAAAGACATGATCTAAATCAGAAATTTGTATTCAAAACCATAGAAGTTCTTGCAAATGAACAATCCAGATAATAATGGAATAGTATTAACATCTTATCAAATAACATAAGAAAAAATAGAAAGGCCAAAAAATGGCACAGTCTGAAAGTTTCATATAATAATCTAAAAACAATACTAGAGGCTTGGTGTCTCTCTCTAATTTTTTTGCATCTTTCGAACTCATTTTCTGAAGTGAGAAACAATATTTATCTAACAATCCACTCCTTGGCGATCTTGTAACATAAAGATTCAGTATCTTAGGCAATGATGGCCACAACAATGATTTCCCTTGGTCATTGTAAACAAAAAAATTCTGGCCATGGCATGTAGATGCTTCCCAGCCAGATGCATCCCCTGCAAATGATGGTAGTGGTCCAAGAATATCCCTAGAAGACAAGTGTCACTCCTTCATGGAGGAAGTTACAACACGCGGCAACATGTTGCAACCAGTTGCTTGCTCCATCCTCTTCTTTGATAAAATTTTGCACCAAGAAGATATGTAACAACATGTTTACTATCAGAACCATCTGTGGGGTCCTCTGAAAGTTTACGCGAATGAAAGCTACGTGGCATGTGGGTGGGGCCTGGTGAGAAAGTGAAGGGAAGCAATTATAAATAGCCCGTGGTGAAGACACATGGGAGCATAGTGGGAGCCAGTAGAAGAGTGAAGGAAGCCTTTTCTATGAGGAGTGATGAACGGACATGTGGAAGCAACCGACAAAGTATAGCAAAAAGAAGCCTGATGAAAGGCTAAGGGAAGCATGTTGAATATATAATGCAGGGACCGAAACTTAGCAAAACACAAAAAACACCCAAAGGGAGCTCGAAGAATTTTACATTCATAGCTTTTGGTGACTACTAGGGGTGTTTCACTTGCGGAATAGGGAACCCAAAATTTTCTTTGGCTCACATACCATAGCCTCATCTATAGGGTGATAGAGTCAGAGTTTAGAAAGAGCTCCCTACAGGGGAAACTAGTTGGCCTTAGATG
Organism: Sequoia sempervirens; assembly: GCA_007258455.2. Classification (NCBI taxonomy): domain Eukaryota; kingdom Viridiplantae; phylum Streptophyta; class Pinopsida; order Cupressales; family Cupressaceae; genus Sequoia; species Sequoia sempervirens. The sequence goes on along the minus strand of VDFB02031021.1, from coordinate 10,894 downwards.
GTCTCAATAGATTGCATAGATTCTCTTGCACTCCGCTCAGGTCGAGCATTTATTTATAAGGTAGCACTGTAGGTAAACTAGTCCCAACCTCACATTGGAAAATTAGCTGTGCTATCAAATGAATGATGCCCTCAATATCTGCTATAGTAGGAGGCTGGCTAAAACTATGGAAGGCGATTGGGTCTTGCTCCTTCTCTTCAATTTTTTCCACAATCTACCCAGTTGTGGCAACTAACTCATCCTCAAGAAATGGGGATGGCATGCCCATCTCAGTTAGCCAGGAGAAATTTTCCCGTATCCTATCCATAGTCTGATGCAAAGTAGCTACACAGGCGTTAGTATGAAGGATGGACAAGTGGTAGTGGATGAATTTGTTTGCTATCTTGGCAGTAATATTCCAATCCTCAATCCCTGCCTTTGCTAAGTTTTCATCAGAGACCATGTATAACTTACTTAGCAAAATCTTTGCCTCAGGAACCCTTTCCATGATGAACTACGGGAACTGCTCAATTGTTCTGTGAACCTCCTTACTCAATTTTTTTGCTATTGACATGAATTGGAGCATTGGATGTAGTGTTAGGCAGAAGGCCTTGACCTTTTTCTAGTATGAAATATATAGCTATTGAGCTACTAGGATGAGGTCCGACTGAGCAGCAGGGGCCTGCGGAGCACTCCTTAGAAGGGAAATCTCCACATCCTTCGAGCTGACATCCTCTGTCAGTTCCACAATTCTCCTGTTTGTAAATGTAAGTTGACCCTCGAGGTTACTTAGCTCTTTGGACCAGTTTTCCTCAGCCCGACTTTTGTTTGTTGACTTTGTTTCAAGAGAAAGATTTATCTCTTAAAGCTCTTTTTCTAATTGGGCCTTTTAGGCCTCAAAATATGCATCATTTTCTTCCAACTTCTACTTGAGTTGGGCACACTGCTATTCAAACTCTTTCTCTTTTTTGCACTGCCTTCTCCACTAGAGTTAACTGGTTCTCATAGTCTTAGTTCTTTTTCTGCAACACATCGACTAGGGAGGGGTCAACGGATTTGAACTTGGCAAGTTCCTCCCGGAGTCTGTTATGCTCCACCTTTGCTTCTTGTGATTTTTCTGATAAGCGTCCAATATCTGCCTCCATCATCTTTTCCTTTGCTTGTAGGAAATTGATCCTATCTTTCACAAGCTTCATCTCCTCTTCTTTCTTTTTTAGTTAGTGACCAGACTTGAGGAAGTCTGTGGTCACCACCCACTGTGTTTGTTTTGTGAGTTCTATCTTGTCTTGTAGTCGGGCTTCTCTCAGATCAAGTCCCATGATATACATGTTGTAATCATCTGACAAAATCTCCCCTTGTGGTTTGACAACACTCGGGTACATGGTGGCGAAGTTCAACATTTCTTGTGCTTCATTGTAAACAATATATACCTTTGGTTCCACTGGCTTCTTGTCATCCTTATCCTTTTTCTTCTACATTTTGAGAGCCTATGCCTCCTTTGTAGCATCAACTTGTGCTATGAATTGGGCTGGTGACTAAACTAGCCCACCTGCAAATGGTGCACCGGGAGGTACGACGAAAGGGAACGTGAGGGTAGTGGCTCTGGGTGCTTTCCTTTTAGGGAGATTGATAGTCTGCAAGGAGAAATTGGGAATTTTCCAAAGTTCAATCTATGAACCGGTGGGAGAACTCATCGGTTGTTGCAGCGATTGTGGGCTCGTGGTGGACTCCAATTGTTGGGTGAACTGGGTTGTGCTTGATATATTAGTAGCAAGAGGGGTGTAAATAGTGGCTGGGCTTGAGGAAAGAGAGACAAGAGAAGATTGGGTAGCAGTAGATAGTTTAAGGGTCTGCGGAGGAGTTAGGAGAAATGGCCTCATTTGGGAGAATTGGGAGAAACCTCCCGCAACCATTGTGGTAGAGACAGAGAAGGCGAGGCTGACACTTGTAGTGATGGGTGCCGCATAAACAACAAGGGCTACTAAAGATTGCAAAGTTAGAGAAGGAGCAAACATTACCTACTGACTAGATGATTGTGGCTCCTAGATTGCCATGACCTTCTAGCTTGCTACTAGTGTTTGCGAACTCTCCCCAACAACCACTTTTGTGTGCTGCCGTTTGGAAAACAGGGTGTCCTCCACCGCTATGGTTTCTAACTATTGCTGGGTTGTTCTTGTCCTTGCAGTGGCCCGGGTGAGTGTTCGCGAAGCTCTTGATAGGTTCAACCTTACATTTGAAATGACCTAGCTAGGCTGCCCCATTTCTTTTCTCTTTTGCTGAGGAGAGGTTGGTGATACTTCTGATTCTTGCCCTTTTCCTTTCCTGATAGGATTTTCAAACTCTTCATCAAATTCATCATCCTTATCAATGCTTAGGTCAAAATCCAGATTCTCATCATCCCATAGCTGATCAAATTGGTCATCCAACTTCATGTTTCCATATGGGGCATCAAGCTGTTTGGTTTCTTGGCGGTACACCTAGAAAGCTCTGATTCTTTCCACGCTCCATTCTTTTTCTTGTCGTAACTTGTTGAATAGGGTGGCTCCCATTTCGCTTCTCTTCATACACCGCCGAGGGGAAGTAAAACTTATGCCATGGTTGCCTACTCTCCTGCGTAGGATTGTGGATCAAATCAAACAGTATATCATCTAGATCTTTCAGCGGGTTTTGCCTCTTCTCCCAGTAAGGCCGTGAGCTGTGTGTTACCTTGAAAAATTCATTTGACGCATCATTTTCAAGGTTGTAATTCCAATTATCGCAAATAATTACCAACCCAAGATGAGCCAGCTTATCTTTCAGTAGGTCGTGCATTTGTTTCTTGTTCATGACCAACGTTTTGAAGGCTTACGGGTAGCTAAAGAATCCCCTCTTTTTGGCCTTCCCTCTGCAAAAATTTTAGTCGATAAAGGATACTCACCAGAACATCTTAAGGGCTAGCACCCGATTAGTGACACAGGCCAGAAGGTGAAATGGTTCTTTGGTGAAATAGTGTAGCTGAATGAATGTGAAATCCACTCCAAGAAACTAGTCACACTTGGGAGTGAAGTTCTGCATATATGTAGTTTTCTCCTTGGTGAGCCGGTCAAAACCATCATCTCCTTTTAAATCTTACAAAATTGGAGTCAAGAAATAATCTAAAAATGCATAATAGTCACAGGTAGAAGAGAGGAGAGGAGTCCATACAAAAATTGGCCTTTGTTTTCCCGACTCATAAAAAATAGACAACCTCATATATTTCTTAAAGAAATCCGGGTTTTGGTGCAAAAACTTGTGAGCAAGGAAGGAAGGAAACTTGAACCTCCATTGCATTGGATAATCCCTAATTTTCCCTAACATCTCATCAACAAGGTATTATGCAAAGTCATACTAGAAAAAGGTATGCTACTTTTGAAACTGAAAACCCAGACCCATTTGAAATTCCTACACATCCTTGTCGGTGTCTAGGCCACAAACAAATTCCAACATCGAGAATGCATCCTGCATGTTCGCGGGGAAGGCCATGAGCAGCGTTATAATATTTGGTGGCTTTTGATGATTTGCATCAGGCCTTTTGGTTTCTTGGTACAACCACGGTAGGAGGGTCGTTAAAGAGAACAATTTAGACCATGCAACAAGAGTCATACAATGGAAGAAACACAAAAATTGGAGGCAAATGCAGATTCAAACATTCTTAATATCAAAAATTTTAATTACAATCGACCGACAACATCTGAGCTTATAGATTTGGCTCATAGGCCTATTACAACATGCTCAAAATACAATATTCCTATATGCTCCTTAACACGAGCAAAAATGTTACACATCGATTCTATATTGATCTACTTAATCAACTTCTTCTACCCTAGTGATGTATTACAAGCTTTATATCATATCCATAGATCTAGAATCTTCTGCATTGGCAAAAGATCATTATAATCTCCAATAAAAGAAATGGTAATGTGTGCATGAATAGGTCAGCCTCAAATTTGAATTACTCATTGGTGAATGCATAGGATGAAATGTGGACCTATAATTAAGGTCAGGGACCCTCCATGAAACAATTCGAATCACATTGTAAAGATCCGCAAGTTATGGAAAAGATCCACAAGTGATCAAACTAGTCGTTATTTTAGAAAATTATTCTGGTGTCGGTTCAAGAAACTTCCTTTAAATCTAGAAGCGATAACTTGCTAGAAAAAGATCCAATCATGCTCAAATCTTGTAAAAAGGAAAATGAACATGTCCATAATGTACACATAGATCTGCTGGGTTTGGTGAGAAAATATGAAAAAATGTTGAATCTGCCAACTTGAATTGAGCAAGAACAAAATAAGAACAAAACTAAATGAAAATATTTTTGGTTGATGAAAGATTGCCAAGAACCAAGGATGCTCCTGCATCAGACATTTAGGGTTAATGAAAAGTGAGTCCCTCACTTTACTGGGTCCAAAGGAAAACCAATATGGTCTACCTTAGCCTGAGAAATCCAAGAAGAATCCTTCATTGGTCTACCTTTCCACTTCACAAGATATTCTTTGTATTGTCTTCACGCATTTTCCTCCCATCTCTGATATCCAAAATGTCTTCTATCTCATCTGATTTTTATTTAGGAAACTACTTCCCTAATTTTTCTCCACTGTCTTCACAAAATTTTGCTTCCTGGTACTAATGTAGATCTACAATGTTGAATATAGGTGATATACCCACACCATCTGATAACTCTACTTCATATGCATTTCCTGAATCAAATTTATTCAAAATATTATAGGGTCCAAACTTCCTTATCTTGAGCTTATTGTATGTGCCAACTGGAAATATTTCCTTCCTTAAATACACCATCACTTCATCTCCAACTTCAAACTCATTATGTCTCCTCTTTTCATTTGCTCGCTCCTTATACTTCCAGTTGATATCTTCCAATTGCTGCTTTACTTGGGTATGCACTTTCTTCATATGTTCTACAAATTCCTTTGCTTCTTCACTCATTTTATCTTCCTTACTGATGTCTCGCAATTCTAATATACCTCTAGGATGAACTCCAGTAATAATATCAAAAGGTTTCTTTCCAGTACTCCTGTTCACTGAATTATTGTAAGAAAAATCTGCTTGTGCAAGGACTAAATCCCAACTTCTGACCTTCTCTCCAACCAAACATCTCAAAAAATTCCCAAAACTCATGTTTACTACCTCTATCTGTCCATCAGTCTATGGGTAAAAAGTAGAACTAAACTTTAAATCTGTTTTAACTTCTTCCAAAGTGTCCTCCAAAAGTAACCAACAAAATTTGTATCTCTATCTGAAACAATACTCCTAGGTAACCCATGCAATCTAACCACTTCTTTGAAAAAAAAGTCTGCTACATGTATTGCATCTGTTGTATTCTTACAAGGTATGAAATGTGCCATTTTAGAAAATCTATCCACCACCACAAATATAGAATCATTACCTCTCAGTGTCTTCGGTAAACCAAGTATGAAATCCATGTTGATATCCTCACAGGGTCTCTCCAGAACCGTCAAAGGCTTATACAATCCAACATTCTGACTACTCCCTTTTGCAACTTGACAAACTCTACAACTTTGCATAAATTTCCTAACATCCTTATGAATATGTGGCCAAAAGTAATTCTTACTTACCAATGCTACTATCTTATCAATTCCAAAGTGTCTTTCCAATCCTCCACTATGTTTTTCTTTCACCAAGCTATCCCTCATTGAACTCTGGGGTATACACAACAATTCCCTCTAAAAAAAATATCCTCCTAAATGAAATAATCCAACCACTAACTTCAATCCTCCAAGACTGGTTCTTTACAAGCTCTCCAAGGTTCTGCAAAATCTAGGTCTTCCTCATACAAGTTCTTCAATTCATCAAAGCCTAATTCCTCCACTCTCATATCTTCCAATAAATTCCTTCTCCTACTCAAAGCATTAATAACTCTATTTGACTTTCCACTCCTATGTTTCAAAACAAAAGCATAACTCTGCAAGAATTCTACCCATCTGATATGTCTCTGATTCAACTTACCTTGACTATTCAAATATTGCAATGCCTAATGATTCGTATACAACACAAACTCCTTAGGAAACAAGTAATGTCTCCACTTCTTCAAGACTTGAACTATGGCATAAAAATCTTGATCATACACTGAATACCTTCTCCTATCATCATTCAATTTCTCACTGAAATAAGCTACCAATCTTCCTTCTTGACTTAATACTGCTCCAATTGCATTTCCACTTGCATCACAATCTACCTAAAATACCTTACTAAATTCTAGTAAAGACAACATGGGATTCTTAGTCACCTTCTATTTCAACAACTCAAAACTTTGGTCTACTCCATATGTCCACATAAAATATTTCTTATCCCCTCTCATTGTTTTTGTCATAGGACTGCAAATAGAACTGAAATTCCTGATGAACTTTCAGTAGAAACTAGCCAATCCATGAAATGATCTTACCTCTCAAATGCTTTCTAGTGTAGGCCATTCAACAATTGCTCTTACCTTCTCAAGATCCATCTTCAATCCATCAACAGATATCACAAATCCCAGATATACCAATTCTTCCTTCATGAAACTACACTTCTTAATGTTTATCAACAATTGCTCTTCTCTCAACCTCTACAAAACTTGTCTTATAACAAATGTTATTCTCTAGTCTTACTGAAACATCCAAATAGACAATCGCAAAATTACCCAAGAATTTCTTCAATACCTCATTCATCAGCCTCATGAAAGTACTCAGTGCATTTGTTAGTCCAAAAGGCATCACCAACCACTCATACAATCCTTCATTTGTCTTTAATGTTGTCTTCCACTCATCCCCTTCTCTGATTCTGATTTGATGATATCCACTCTTCAAATCTATCTTTGTAAAGTATTTAGCTCCACTCAAACAATCTATAATGTCATCCATCCAGGGCAAAGGAAATATATAATTTACTATGATCTTGTTTATGGCTCTAGAGTTTGAACACATCCTACATTCTCCATCCTTCTTAGGTGCTAACACAATAAGTACTACACAAGGACTTAAGCTTTCTCTGATCAAACCCTTCCTTAACAACCCTTGCACTTGTATATTCAACTCTTCATTTTCTATAGGTGTCATCCAATGTGCTGTTTTATTAGGAAAGCTAGCTCCAAGAATAAGATCCATGCAATGACTAATACTCTTCACAAGTGGCAATCCATCATTGTATGAAATGATATCTTCATATTCTGTTAGCATCTCCTTTATCTCCTATGGTTGTCCTTCTACATGCTTCAAGTATTCAACCTTCTTAGGAACCAAGGCATATCACATGTTCTCATGTCTTAGTCCCTCTAGAAATCTCCTTCCATCAACCAAACAAATTCGAGCGCTCATACAAATCTCAACTTTAGGAACATCCTCCAATGGAAAAAAATTCCACTTCATCCCATTAGCAACAATGGTATATGTGTTCTACTTTCCATCATGAATAGCTTGTCTATCATATTGCCAAGGCCTTCCTAAGAAAATATGGCATACATCCATAGGCATGATATCACACAAAACTTCATCATGATAATTTCCTATCTTCAATTTCACCAAATATTGTTCACTTACCAGTATCTTATGCTCATATTGAATCCATGCTATCTGATAGGGTTTCAGGTGTTTCAATCTTTCCATCTTCAATTTTGTCACCATTTCTTTAGAAACTAGGTTCTCAGAGCTTCCACTATAAACAATCACTTTGCAACATTTACCAGCTACTTTGCATTTGGTCCGAAACAAATTATTTCTTTACAACGGTTCCTGCTCCATCTCACTTTGACACAATACTCTTCTGTTCACCAACACTTCTCCCTCTTCTGATTTATTAGGTGATCCGACATGATCTTCCTCAACAAAGGTTTTTCTTCTACTATTTTCTATCTTCTTGCTTGTCTTTCCTTGATTACATTCAAATAATCTATGTCCTTCTCCACCACACTTAAAACAAGTTCCCCTGAATACTCTTTTCTTCTATCCTCTATCATCTTTTTTATAACCCTCATTTCGATAGCCACCATATCCTCCTCTCTGATATGAGTTTCCATCATCTCTACGGTATGAATTATCATTCTTACTAACTTCCTTATCCTTATCCTGATTTGCAGAAGGTCCTCTTCCACCTCCAGTAAAAGTTCTTCCTCTTTGAAATCTTCTGCCTCTTCCTCTCTATCTCTACTCATGTCTTTTATTCAACTTCTCTTATGCTTTTAGGGCACATTTGTATGCCTCTTCCATGCTCTACAACTTGATCAAACTAATCTCATCTTTTATAGATGACCTCAAGACATTCACATATCTAGCTACTTGCTCAACCTCATCCTCTGAATGTCTGGATCTGATATTCAACTTGTAGAACTCCTCAATATACTCTGTCACACTTGACTCCTTCTGCTTCAAATTCTACAACTTTCAGAACAAATTGATCTGATAATCTACAAGCATAAACTTTGTCTTTAACTTATTCACCATCCGATCACATGATTTTATCTTCTCCTTTCCTCTTCTTTTCCTATTTGTCTACAAATGTTCCCACCAAAGGGATGCATGTCCTTTCAACTTTGTACAAGAAAATTTCACCTTCTTGTCTTCAGCGGTGCCTTCAAAATAAAAATACTTCTCCATCTCTGTTATCCAGTCAAGCAATTCATCCGAATCCAACTTACCACTATAATCCAGTGGATTGAAATGTGGTCTAGTATTTGTCCTAGTTAGGGATCTTATGAACCTCTCTTCTCCTTGATCCAGGTTGGGTTGATTTTCTCTTTCCCTTTCTTCCTGTTCTACCTCTTCATCACTCACATCATCAACTGGTCGACCTCTCCTCTGGGCTGTTTTGACTACTTCCAATCTTGCAGCAATTCCTCTCAAGATATCCATCATAGCTGGGTCTGCATTTCCACACACTCCATTTCCTCTACCATTCATTCTCCCCACCATCTTTAAACAAGTCCTCTGTAGCTATAGGTCGGATCCTCAATTTTCCACCCCACAACAAATCTTCAGTAGGAATCTGTAAAATCTGACGATCTCTCACAGAATGAATCTCGCTCTGATACCAATCTGGTGCAACCATGGTAGGAGGGTCCTCAAAGAGAACAATTCAGACCATGCAACAAGAGTCACATAATGGGAGCAACACATAAATTGGAGGAAAATGCAGATTTGAACATTCTTATTATTAGAATTTTCAATTATAATTAGTTGAAAACATTAGGGCTTATAGATTCGGCTCACAGGAAATCTTGATGTAGGAGCATCCTTGGTTCTTGGCAATATTGCATCAACCATAAATATTTTCATTCAATTTTGTTCTTGTTTTTTCTTGCCTAGTTCAAGTTGGAAGATTCAACATTTCATCATATTTTCTCACCAGACCCAGTGGATCTATGTGTACATCGCGGACATGTTCATTTTCCTTATTCCAAGATTTGAGCATGATTGGATCTTTTTCTGGAAAGTTATCGCTTTCGGATTTAATGGCAGTTTCTTGAACCGACACCAGAATAATTTTCTAAACTAACAGCTAGTTTGATTGCTTGTGATCTTGATGGTGTGATTCAATTTTTTTTGTGGAGTGTCCTTGACCTTAATTATAGGTACACACTTCATCCTATGCATTCACCGAGGAGTAATTGAAATTTGAGGCCAACCTATTCATGCACACGTTACATTTTCTTTCATTGGAGATTGTAATGATATTTGGCCTACACAAAAGATTCTAGATTGTAATAGATCACTAGGATAGTAGAAGTTTATTAAGTAGATCAATATATAATGGATGTGTAATATTTTCACTCGTGTTAAGGAGCATATAGGAATATTGTATTTTGAGCATGTTGTAATAGGCCCGTGAGTCGAATTTGTAAGCCTAGAAAATTTCTAATAATAAGAATGTTCGAATATGCATTTGCCTCCAATTTTTTTGTTGCTTCCATTGTGTGACTCTTGTTGCATGGTCCAAATTGTTCTCTTTGAGGACCCTCCTACTGTGGCTACACCATTTCTTTGCGATTAAATTCCAGAGCCTTTTTCATGCCTTTCTATGTTTCCTCTCCCTTTGTTGGGTCAAATGACTCTACCTCTTCTAGTCTGGAGTCTGGGTTAGGGATGCACAACATATTCTAGACAACTCCCAGACAAATATTAACCTTTAATCTCTTGTCCTCGATGGTGTTGGTGCGCGGGTTGAAATGTTCAATGGTTGCATTGACTAGTTCTGGGTAATAGTGAACAAATGGGACCATATACTGTGGGATCCCACTATACTATAGCTTTTGCGACAATGAATTCGGGCCAGAGGATACCTTCATTCTTTCACAGGCTGCCTCCCTCAAATTCTTGGGGTTTTTTGCCAGGATGGGATCATGAATATTATCCCAATCCTCCTTGATTTGGCTATGATCTCTGTATTTTTTGGGCTTCTCCAGAATTCTTGTGTTTTCCCATTATGGCCTCTCTAGTATGCCAGGTGAAGCGTAAGAAACATTTTCAAAAACATAGACGGTTGATGCTCTACGCATATCATCAAACAAGCTCTGTGTTTCTTCTCCCTGGGCCTCTACTTGTGCTTCTGTTTGATAAATCTTTTCCATTTCCTTTTGCTAGAGATTTTTACTTGGCTCAAACTTTCTACAATTTTACCTCCGCTTTGGTTGCACTCAAAATTTTGTTTGCTCTGGGCAATATTTTTTGAAAAGCATTCACAATACAAAACCTTTTGCATGTGGCACTTAGCTATTTCCTTCTTTAGGTGGACAACAATTCTCACCTACTTGCATTAAATTTGGCATGTACTGCTAGTTATTTTCTCGTGTGAAGCAAATTACTTGTCATTTTGAAATGACAAGAATTCATAATGGCCCTTGGAAATGATACACTTTAGTGTGATTTTCTTGGAACTTGAGTCAAAA
>VDFB02031020.1:0-18347 GCA_007258455.2 Sequoia sempervirens | reverse complement strand
TTACCCATATACCATTGAAGAAGTGGAAAGAATAAATCAATAGTATAGTCTCTCTATCTCACTCTCTCTCCCCAAATATCTAGACCTATCACTCTACCTCTCCCTCCCTCTTTAGATTTCTTTGTCACCCTATATCTATCCCTTTCTCTACCTCTATCTCTATCTCACTCTTACTCTCCCAAGATATGGACCTATCTCTCTACCTCTCCCTCTCTCCCTCCTTCCCTCTATAATTCTCTCTATATCACCTCTCTCTATCCCTATCCATCTATATATATATATCCCCTCTCCCTCTCTATCTCTCTACCTAGCTCTCCCTCTATGTTAGTTTATAATGGGTATTCTCAAGTTGAAAATATTGATTTTGAAGAAACTTTTTCTCATGTTACATGAATAGAATCTAGTCGAATGTTCTTGACATTTTCTTGTTTTAAGAAATTTAAAGTTTATCAGATACATTTCAAGTCAACCTTTCACAATGAAAATTTAGAGGAAGAAGTATATGTTAAACCACCAAAATGGTTCCTCTTATCAAAATATATGAATTATGTGTGCAAGTTGAAGAAAGTAGTTTATAGACCAAAATAAGCCCCTAGATCTCGGTATTCAAGACTTGACAAGTATCTATAATAACGAGGTATTAAAAGGGGGATTGTTGATAGCAATATGTACATCAAGACTAAAGATAATGATCAATTGAGTGTTGTGGTTTATGTGGATGATATAATTCTTAAAGGTAGTAGTGACAAAATGTGTCAAGATTTTACTATAGAAATACAAAAGAAGTTTGAGAGGTCCATGCTTGGTTAATTATCATTATTCCTTGGGATACAAAATTCTCAATCTTGCAAAGTTATCTTTATCTCACAAACCAAGTATATCAAGAAATTGTTGGAGAAGTTTAGGATGGAAGATTGCGAACTAGTGAGTACACTCTTGGTCATAGGCTACAAATTAAGTAAAGATAATGAGTCCCTAGAAGCAGATCAAACTATATACAAGTCAATGATTAGGAGTCTACTATATGTGACTGCTTCAAGACCACATATTATGCAAGTTGTAGGTATGGTGGCACAATTTCAGCCAACACCAAAATAAATTCATGTTCAAGCAATTAATAATCAATTTTGGTTTGCAGTATTTGAGAGGTGAAGATTTCACACTAAAAACATATATAGATGTAGATTACATAGGAAATGTTGATGATGTAGATTACGTAGGAAATGTTGATGACAAGAAAACTATTGAAGGATATGAAGATAGATTATTATCATCCAATTTCAGTACTTTGTGACAACACAAGTGCAATTAATATTTCAAAGAATCTAGTTATGCACTCTAGAATGAAGCACATTCCCATGAAGTATCACTTCTTAAGAGAGCATGTATCAAAACAACAAGTTGGTATATATTGCCACACAAGAATAGATTGGAGATATTTTCACAAAACCCCTTCCAAAAGAAACTTTTGAGTATCTTAGAAGCATAAATTTAGGGAGAGCTAATTATTGCATTATTTTTCACCTCTATGGAACTTTCTATAATAATTATGAGTCCATCCCTTTACCATTGATAGCAATGGGGGAGAATTACAGATAGGGGGAGAATTACAAAAGGAGGGTGGATTACAAAAAGGGGGAGAACTACAAAAATAAAGAGAGTTACCATCAATGAAAAAAGGGGAGATTGTTGGCAATTTTGTCATTGATGTAAAAGGCATGGATATAATTTTATCAATGAAAGAAATTGTATAAAGGACAAGGTCAAAGGCCACTAATTGTTGTTCAAATTCAAGGCATCCAAACACATGTTTATGATCCCTAAGTTTTGGTCAACCTTCCTCCACCTTGGCGCTCATTACCAAATCACCCATCCTTGATCTTTTCAAGATAAAAATTAAATTAATGTTTCAATATTGGCTGACCTTACTTTGGTGCCCAATAAAATATCAAATAAAATTTAATTTTATGCTTCCTTGTGTGCCTCAACCCCCTTGGGTGAAGTTCCTAATAGGGGAAGGTACCTGCAATCAGATTACAACTACTTCCTTTTTGTCAATTGGTCACTATATGTACATGTGATCTTGTTGAGTTAGTGATAGTGTATATGTATTGTATGTATGATCTAGTCATATTGTGTATATATAGCACATGCTTGAGCTAGCCACATTATGTATATGTGATGCATGCATGCACAAGCTAATCATGTTGTGTATATATATGATGTATGTATGGACTAGTCATGTTGTGTATGTGTGTCTAAGTGGGCCATATTATGTATATGTGATGCATGCACGATCTTGTAACATTTCACATGTGTGATCATCCATGTGAGCTAGTTGATATGTGTATCTATGATGTGTGTATGAACCAATCACATTATATATATATATATGACACATGCATGAGCTAGTCACATTGTGTATATGTGTTCTATATGTGAGTGATGAAGATGTACTTTCCTCACAACCAATTTCTCATCTAAATTCACAACACAGATTAAAAATGACTCCATGATCAATTAATTCGAAAATCAATAATTACATGTGTCAATTTTAAATCGATTTACAATTACACACGTCATTACAAACAAATTCAAATTTAAATCAAACTACTTTATTTGCTCAAATTTCATGAAAATTACATTACATTTCCAAACAACTCAATTTTACATCTCTCCCTCATGTTGGCTCGACTTCTCCTTCCACTATAAAATCCTCTTATGTTTGGTCTTCTCCACCAATTTGTAGCCTCTCCACTTCTTTTCCCTGTTCCTTCTATCTTATTCACATCCCTTCATACACAACATCTTCACCTATTTTTTACTTTCCTCTCTATTAGTTTTTTGAAGACTAAATTTAAAATTAAGAAACTTCTATTTTGAATAGATGTTTCTACTTCTAATTAACAAACATCTAGTTCGAATAGAAGCTTCTAGAATTATTTAGAAACTTTTCATTCGAAAGCTTTCTCGCTTTTATAAATATGCCAATATTGATCTCTTCTCTGTGTTGTTGTTGAGAAGAATAATTATTCTTCATATTGAGCTCCTGATGTAAAAATATTTTATGTGATAATAAAAGCTATTGATCCTTTCCCTGTGGTTTTTTCTCCACATTGGAGGTTTTCCATGTAATCTCTGTGTTCTTCACAATATCTTATTTTGCTGTCTATTTTATTTACTATGTTTATTTTTATTGCTGCTATTATTATTATTATTATTATGGATTAAATTTCATAACAACTAGTATGCACACGGCTAGATATTGCACATTCAGTGGGAGTAGTTAGCAGGTTTCTTGCCAATCCAGACAAACAACATTGCCAAGTAGTGAAATGGATGTTAAGATGCCTTAAGGACCTACTAGTCATTATTGTTTATGTTTTGGTCATACTGATATGGTTCTTGAAGGTTTTACAAATGCAGATATGGCTGGAGATGTGGACAATAGAAAGTCCACCACTGGTTATCTATATACATTTGCAGGTGCAACAGTGTCTTGGGTATCTAGGCTACAAAAAATAGTAGCTCTTAGGCAGAATACATAGCTGCAACTGAAGCGTGCAAAGAGATGTTGTGGATACAACAATTCCTTGGAGAGTTAGGCTTAAAACAAGACAAGTATGTGCTATATTGTGATAGTCAAAGTGCCATTCACTTGGTGAAAAATCTAGCCTTTCACTCACGAACCAAACACATTGACTTAAGGTATCATTGGATTAGGTGGGTGTTGGAGGAAGGAAAGCTACACTTGGAAAAGATCCATACAGTGGAGAGCCCTGCGGATATGTTTACAAAAATACTGCCAAGAGCCAAGCAAGAGTTATGTAGGAGCTTGGTAGGCCTGCAGATGACTTGATGCACAGGCTTGGGCAAGGATAAATAGCAAAAAGGATCATCTACAATTGCATTTTGTTATCCACGAGCCTTGCATTTAGCTTCAAGTGGGAGAATGTTAGTTGTGAAGGCTAAATTTAGCTTCAAGTGGGAGAATGTTAGTTTTTTGAAGACTAAATTTAAAATTAAGAAACTTCTATTTCGAATAGATGTTTCTACTTCTAATTAAGAAACATCTAGTTCAAATAGAAGCTTCTAGTATTATTTAGAAACTTCTCATTCGAAAGCTTTCCCGCTTTTATAAATATGTCAATATTGATCTCTTCTTTGTGTTATTGTTGAGAAGAACGATTATTCTTCATATTGAGCTCCTGATGTAAAAATATTTTCTGTGATAATAAAAGCTATTGATCCTTGCCCCATGGTTTTTCCTCCACA
This sequence comes from Sequoia sempervirens, assembly GCA_007258455.2. Classification (NCBI taxonomy): domain Eukaryota; kingdom Viridiplantae; phylum Streptophyta; class Pinopsida; order Cupressales; family Cupressaceae; genus Sequoia; species Sequoia sempervirens. Next base: position 14,072 of record VDFB02031020.1, on the reverse strand, counting down.
TTGGAGGTTTTCCACGTAATCTCTATGTTCTTTGCAATATCTTATTTTACTGTCTACTTTATTTACTGTGTTTATTTTAATTGCTGCTGTTATTATTATTATTCTGCCTTTAATTTCATAACACGCTCTATTGAGCGCAACCTCCTCCCCAAGTTCGATTCATTCTCTAGCCTCCAAAGAAATTTAGCTTTTCTTCTTTTGGTTCGGTTCTTTATCCTCTGGCAATTCACATTGTCGCCTCTTTTGCCATACATTATAAATCTTAAATTGCAAGTCCCACGCATTGTCTAATGATTACTCTTCCCTTGTACACACCTTATAGGCAACCACTCCATATTTCATAAGGCAGGTCGAGTGACATGTTGCGTGGCCAATGTATGTCTCTTGCTGCGTTTATTTTTCTTCTCCTAGCCTTCCACTCACCTTCCCATGCAAGATCTTTTCTTCATGCGTTGTCTCAATCATCTCACAATTTGCTGCGTTCTACCTTGGAGTCCCATCGTGGCATTTCACAGGTCTTCTGCTGCATGAATAACTGATGCCTCATTTCCTATCTGATTTCTCCCTGATACTCATTGTTTTCTTCATGGTGTAGGTAAAAGGAAGGATTCTGCGTGCTTTTCCTTCCCTCTGTGGCCTCCCTGTCTACCCCTTGGCCGCTTTCCCCTTACCGCCCCCTCTCACTTGCACAACGGTGCTAAAATAAAGTTATGTGGAAGAGGGGAAGGCGAGGCGATTCCTCTCAATGGGCAGTTTAACCAAAACATAATTCCCTTCAAATGCTGCACGGTCTCTTGATATTCCTTAAAACAATTGATTAAAATTTGTATTTTGAAAAAGAATATACTAATATTTATTTTCCATTGTGCCATTTTGAAATCAATTGGAATTGGCGTCAAATTACATCTTCAACATTAAATGTCATATCCACAAAAATACAAAAGACGCAAACATGATGCATCTATCAATTGAAAACCGAGTTTTGGGATAACCTTTTTCCCGAAGCTCGAAAATTTATGAAAACTTGCATAGGTGTGTAATTTGACATTACAAAACTTTTTGCCAAACCATTTTGCCTCCAACCTCATAGATGGCGAAATTTTAAATCTTTGTCAAGTTACCACCTAAAGTCGGAAAACACTTAGTTCTCCAAAACCGTTGACAATTTGAATTTGAAACATCTACCATTAAATCCAGAAAGGAGTTTGAATTTTCTCTATAAGAAAGAATTTCATGAAATCTTACTAAACTTTGAAACAATCATTTTTTTTTGGTTGATGTAGGATTGTGTGTTTGCGTCGATGCTCTTGCATTAGTGAGTTAGTTACCATGTGTGTCTATGGTGTTTGTATGAGTTGGGCTCTATGTGGTTTTATGTGTGTGTCATACATTGATGTTGACCTAGAACTAACATATAATTAGAAGTCATTTTCTATCACTCTATTGTATATGATTTGGATTTGAAACACAAGTTCAATCATTGGTTGTGATTTAAAGATACAAACATGGGATCTCATCCCAAATGTAAGGATGAGATATCTCTATTATGTGTGTGTGAATTATATAACATCTGATTACTAGAATGGGATATGTAGGTGGGGCCATGAGTAATAAAGTCTTGAGGTTAATGTCTAGGTCTAGGGATGGCCCTAAAATTGAAGGCCTATCATAGTTAATGCAAGTTTGTAAGATTGTAGCATAAGGTTGTTGCCATGGCCATGGTTGGTAAGATTATGAAGCTAGTGCTTCTACATTCAATAAATATTGTTAGATTGCTTAGCCAATTAAGATAATACTTGAAGTGTAATGATGTTAAAACAATTGTAGTAACAAAATAATTATTGCATTTATTCATCCTCTTCCATTTGAAAAAATTCTTTTAATTTTTTATATTAATCTCATATGTTTTTCCCTTTTAACTACTTATCCTTTTCTGGAACTTTGACATCAATTTATAAACTTCTATGATAGCCCTCCTCTTGTTCCTTTTGTGACAAATAATTAACCCCTATTCTTCTATCAAGTTCAAATATTTTTCCATCTTGATATCACTTTCACCATTAAAAGATCCCTATTTTTTACATAGCAAAAACTACAATTCAACTCCCTTTTTTTTCTCACAATTAACATATTTGTTTAATAATAAAAGCCACAATTTAGTTCCATTTCTTTTTACAAAGATGTTCATATTTGAAAACCATTAAACTCATTTTTTTTAAATCACAATTTAATTCCCTTTTCTTTTCACAATTTTTAGCCAAATATTTATTTTTCTTTAATTTTTCTAAAAAATATAAAAAATTAATAAAAATCAAATAATAAGTCAATTCATATCATATATAATATAGTATATCACTTGTCAATATTTTTGATGTATTGGAAAAAATTACACCTAAGTAGGCACAAAATTAGATAGAAAATGACATGGTATGAAAACTTTATCACTAAAATTCCTTATCAATATTGTCACTATTTAAAAAAAAAGAAAGACACAAAATTAGGTAGAAAATGACATGGTATGTAAAATTTGTCAATACAATTCCTTACCAATATTGTCAATATTTTAAAAAATAAACACAAAATTAAATAGAAAATGACATGATATGTAAACTTTACCACTACAATTCCTTACCAATATTGTTAATATTTAAAAATATATATTTCATATGTACTATATATTCCAAATCACAAATACCTCAAAAATCTATGTGCTCTTATATTTTAATTTTCTTTCATAATAATTAATATATTTTAAACTTTTATCTCTAAATTTTGAATTTTTATCATTATAAAAAATAATAATATCAATTTTTTGGTTTATAATGTCACTATTGATACTTAATATATCAAATTAATTATTTCTACAATTTTACATCGACAAATATTTTTAAAAGTTTTATATAAATTAATTTAAAGTTTTATACAAAATTCATTTCAATGATAAAAATAACTAAACCTTAATTTCATAAAAAAATATTTCAATTATTTTTATCTTAATCGTTAAATTTCACATAAGATTCAATTTAGTGATTAAAATCCTAACATTTCATTTAAAATAAGGCAAAATCTTTTCCTAACAAAAATTAACATGAATTAAATAATGAATAATATATATGAATTTTAACATATAGATTAACTAAAAGAATTAATTTTTCCACTCTTAAAATTTCACACACATATTTGAAGTTATTATCATATGACTTTAAAATCATAATAATCTAAACCTTATAAATTAATCCAAAATTAACTAATCAAGCTCATAATGTTAAGAACTTAATTCATATTATTTCATCAAATTATATTGTCACATTAATTACATTTTAATATAATATTAAAAAATTAATAATAAGTTTAAACATTTTTTAATTACATTTTAATATAATATTAAAAAATTAATAATAAGTTTAAACATTTTCTTCAAGCAACTTTGTAATTTTTTTCTTGAAAGCTATTTGCCTTTTTTTTTGCTATAAGACATATATTTGAGTTCATTTCTTTTTAAGTGCAACATTTTTCATCTCCAATAAATCTACCCATGTAATAAATGATATTCAAATTTATCAGTTTACAAATATTGAATAAAAAATTTAAGCATTTTCTTTTAAACAATTTTGCAACTTTTCTCTTAAAGTTATTTTCTTCTTTTTAACTATAAGACATATAGTTAAGTTCATTTCTTTTGAACTTCCCATGAACCAAATACATCAATTGTTACCTTAAATAATTAAATTTAACAAGAAACGATTTCCATACATCAAATAATATAATGTTAACAATTTTATCCATAAAATATGTCAAATTGTTTTTAGCTATAAGACATCTCTTCTCTTGTATAGGAAGACTGAATCACTTGATAGGGAAAATTCCAGGCATACACAGCCAGAAGAAGAGTAAAACACTTGATACCGGAAAATTTAGATTGTCTGTCAGAATTTCTATATGATTATATCATATGTTTAATCTTATATATTTTTCTATTTCAAATCAAATAAGCTCTTCAAATATTGACCATCAAATTTAGGATCTCAAGATATAAACTCTGAACATAAATTTGTTTTGATTGTTGTTCAGCTGCTCAAAGATACATTTGTCTCCTTGCTTTATATTATTATCACGTACAAAATATCTCCACCCCGCACTAAAAGTAGGCCTCTTGTCTTTGATTATGCATTGCACTTTCCATTGGTTACACTCTCCATTCAAAAGAACAACCTCATTTTTTTGGTTTGGTAGTTGAATCGAACATCTCGGTGGATTTGGGAACGCCTGCATTCCCAAACCATGACAAAAACTAGGTTACGTAACCCAAGAAGTTATTGGATTGCATTAATTTAGTACATTCTTCTTTGACTTTACAATTCACACAAATGCAGATCTACACACAAGCATAATATTAGATCCTTAGATATCTATCAGCAAAATGAAGTAACAAAAACAAGTTATGAGATTTTAAATACGTCTTTAATAATCCTCTATTCCTGATTTAAATTTGAGAATATCTATAACCAAAGAAAGCAGAGAATTTGATCTTACTAGCTTGTATGGTTCGTTTATATTCTGTGATTTCATAACCCTCGTTTGACAGGGTTTATCTGATTTGAAAGGATGAGGGGACTCCATTGTCATGTGCTTCTGAGAGGAGATACAATGAGCAGGTTCCTTGGATGAATTGCCTGCAATAACACACTTTATTGTTACCTATAAAATTACAATTCAAATGGCAACTCCAAAAGTTGTTATGGAACATACAAATTTAACAAGCTCTATATTTTTGGACAAAACTTTTGCTTACCAAGAAACGAGGATTTCCTTTTACTTCTTCTATTTTCAGCCACCGCTTCAGACTCGTGGTTATTTTCCTCGTTAGAAACCAAATCAATCAGCAATTTATTGCCCACTGATTGATTTAAACTGCATATTTTCTCAGAAGGGCATCTCTTGTTTGAATCAATGTTTGGTTTTTCAACATGAAGAGCACTGATAGTTTTCACACACCCAAAACTTCCAAACATATGAACCTCCAAGTATGACTTCGCTATGTAGTTGAACACAACAAAATCTCCCATTTGCAGCCTATAATAATTGACAAATTCTTTCCACCCATGTCGAAATTCCAGTTTATTGTTTGTACTCATTAACTCCACCTCCCACTCCTGCCGACCTGGGCCTTGCAACACCATTTGTTTGTCTTTCTCAGTTATATGGTGTGAAACAAATGCCGGAGGAATGCGCTGCATGAAACACATTACACAATTTCTTTTCACCGGTTGTAAATAGTGTAAGAGAAATTTCAAAAAAAATGAAAAAGATTGGAGTACAAGTATAAAACTTAACCAGTTTTTCAGCAAAGTCTCGAAGCATAACTTCGTAGAAAGAGGCAGAACCATCGAAGCGCTGTGTCTCGTGGTATTTGCCATGAATTTTATAACACTTGTGACTGCATACTCTGCATGGTATAAAAAGCTCCCCCGTTTCTTCATCCTCCATGGCAAAGTCGGATGCAAAAGCTATTAAGAACCAAGCCAAACTAAGAGAGGGTGAAGGAGACCTGAGAAGTAGAACCCACAAGAATGACTGACTGCACTTGAATTCGATGGATATAGAATGTCAACTAGAATTATACCAGTGTGAAGAAAACGGAGTGCATTCAATAATGATGTATTTAGCCATAATCATGAAGAAGTTGTCACTTAACACGCAAAATCAAGAAGATAGATTTCCCGACTTGCAATAATGGCAGGATTTGAAATATAACTTGTATGGCCTTATAAACGCATACAGAGCATATGGCGTTGGCCTTATAAGCCCATGGGTTACACGTTACAGTACTCTGGCACGTTTATGAGATGTGTTCGGCTGCAATTTTCCCACCTAGTACTTGTAAGGAAAACTTAAAAGGAGCTAAATATTAATAACACCAAGTAAAATGTGCCGCCGCCGCCACTTATCTGGCTGACAAAATGAGAAAAAATGATGAACATTAGCATGTCTCGAGAAGATCGTGTGGTGTAATAGGTAGCATGGAGATATTGCAACATACAAAGAACGAATGGTAGCCGCAAAATAGGGGCAGCACATAAAAAATGGTGTGAGGCTTATATTGTAGAATCGAATAAAAGGCATTTTGTCTGGATTTTATGTTGTGGCGTGAGAAAAGTAATGGTAGAGAATGAAATGTTGGTGGCATGAGATATCCTTGCCACCATTTAGCTTCAAAGGGGCGTTCAAAATTTGCATAGCGTGAGAGCCACCTAAGATAAAATGTCAAGACAAAAGATAATGACCAAAGCAGTGTTGGAAATCGGGAGAATAGGTATTGTTATATTTTTCAGTTGCAAAAAAGCATAAAAAATATGCTGTTGTAGTTCACATATGTAAAGGAGAGGCATTAAAATAACTTATAAACTTAAACTATCACAAATATTATAAAGAATTGTAAGAATTGGGGAAGAAGATCCGATAGTTGAGCATCTTAACATCAAAATCTTACGTGAAAATTTCAAATCACTCTCAGGTTTTTTACAGCAGCTTACTTGGCAAGTCCCCTGCTTATAACTAAGGTTTCAAGGCCACATCAGGATTTTTTTTCGAGGTGTCCAAAAGACCCCAAAAATGTGAGACCAATACTTGTACACTAAATCATGTTTTATTGGTGAGCTTATGTGGCATCACATGATTTGTTACTTTTAAAATCTAAGGAATGCATTTCATTAAAGTATGGGTAGTCATCATCAACACTAATAATTTTAAAGTCACAACTATTGGGCCAATATTGTTAAAATAGTCATCATCAATGCTAACAACTTTAAAGTCACAACTATTGGTCCTCTCCCCTAGGCATTGGAATAAGTTTGATTGAGGTGTTGATTTTCTACTAGAAAAAGAGGCATTTCGACTAGAATATATGCATGCAAAGTTAGGTGTAAAAGGGAGCAAGAATGGTGTTAGAAAATGAGTTTGATGTTTTAAAAACATTTATTGTAGAATTACAAAATTAGAAGTCTTTTATTTAGTGTGATTTTAATCATGTTAAAATAGAAATGAAGGTAATAGAATAAGTTATTGTTTTAGAGAATAGTAGTTAGAAATAAATAATTTTATAAGAGTACAATTAATATAAATATGTAGATTGATAATGGAATTTAAAATCTAAAATTAATAGGGAAGTTAAACTAGACTTGGTTTGTAATTGAATTTTTCTATAGGATGGTTTTATTTTATTTTTAATGGGAGGTTAGTGTAATTGTAAAGACATCCATGTGATTGTGTAAATATTTGAAAGGATAGAAAAAATAGCGATGAAAGATGACAAATATATAGGAAAACACTAGATTAAAAATAATCAATCTTGGAAATAGGCCAAGAAAGAGGGTTGTGTGGGTCAAGAGAATTAGTCTATAAAGATTGGCACTAAAACAAGTGCAATTTGTAAAGTCAAAAGTATAATGTATACAATTTTTGACATTACAATAAAAATCATATGATGGACTTCTTCATGAGAACTATTGTTGAGCCCTCTAATGATGTGCACACTATAAACTCTATATAGTATGATTAGGTACTACAAGTAGTACTTGTAATCTACCCCTTAAGAACCTAGAAATCTCTCATACTTCTCTAACCAAATAAACACTTTCTCTTTCTATTAAAGAGAAGTGATAGGATGCAACACCTTTGGAAGTCCATAAAAAAATTGATAGTAATAACCCACTAATCTCATGAAACTATAATCCTTTAAAATATTGGTGGGTTCTAGCCAATGTATAATAAAATAAATCTTTGAGGGCTCTATCAAGATACGTTAAGGGATTACCAAATATGATAGAATTGAAATACTACACCTTGGACTAAAAGAAATTATACTTCACCAAGCTACTATAAAATTGGTTCTCACGTAGACACTACAAAATATATCACAAGTGATAGGGATACCCCTCTTCCATCCTCAAGTATATCAAGATGTCATATAAAAAGACCAAGTTTTGGTAGGGTTGTGTATGGAACACCATGTTCATGAGACTCATGAACATCTATGAATCATTATTCAACCAAAATAAAACTTCTATGAACTTATAGTCTTTATAGCGTGCGTGAAATGTTGTTCATTGAATGTGTGGCTTTACTATGTTGGGATGATGATATTCAATGGTAAGACCAATCTCAGAGAATAGATTGGTTCACTTGATTTGATCAAATAAATTTTAATCCATAGAAAAGGATAATGATCACTGACCATTTATTTTTCAAATATTAATTATTGATGCACAATTGAAAGGATTTATCTTTATTCGCAAACATGATAGCTCCACCCTAAGGGGATATGTTAGGTTGAATATGTTCCTTCTCCAATATTTCCTCTAGTTTCAATTTGATCACTAAGCTCTTGAGTGTTCATTTATATGCTCACAAAATAGGATGTATTCCTGGAATTAAATCAATACATATAAGTGTACATCTTGCCTAGGTGGCATAGTAAGAATCACATTTCAAAAGCTTACATTTTTATACTCTTATAAGAGGGGGTTGATCAATAAGGGAAATTTCATGTCTACCGCCCTCTAAATAGTTTCTCAATATGATATTCAACATTTGACATCCCTTTTAGATGCTTTACTTCAATTACATTATGGAGATCATACAAAGAATAATGAGTCTTTGAACCCTTGATATCATTGTATGAACACTCAATATCACTTATTGTGGAATTTGATCTTAGCTCAATGGGAACTAAGATAATTCCTACCAAGAATGATCTCACAAAATCCAAAAGGTATGAAGTACAAATCTACTAGACAAGGTGATGAAGATTACAAGACCTATCACATAACCACACACAAGGGAGTCTACTACCACATTATAAATTGTGTTTAAATTAACCTAGCAATTGTTTTCCTACTTAATAGCCACTAGACTACATAACTTGACCAAATATATTACAATTAAGGATTCAAAAGTATAGGAACACACACACACGAGCTATCATTCCTATAGTGGATCCTTCACCATATATGCCATGGATTTATATTTCCTTGATGTTTGATCAATAGGAGTGCATCATGACATCTAAAAAACTTCCTACTTTCTTTCTTTTTCTTCATTTTGGTGTGCAGTGCATAAATTTATAGTAATATTATAAACCTTGGAAAATGCACAACATCTAATGCTCCAAGTTAAAGATCTTATCTAATAGATCCTAGGACTTATCTAAAGAGAAAAAAGTGGCATTTCATAAGAAGCCTCAACATTGCGATGTGTGGTAGTGTGAGTAGTATTATTAAATTAAAGAGTAATGTGTATAAGTATTGATGGGTCACACTTATTTTATCAGTTTAAGTTAATTTATGAATTAAAATTGAAGCCACATGGAATGCTCCCAAGAATTTTTAGAAAAGTGAAGGGGAAATATATCATAAAGGGGTGTGAACTATCTAATCTACTAGTGATAAGTTCATCCTTGATAGCCTAGGGAATGTGTGAATATTATAACATAGAGAGACTCCCATTATATCCCAAAATTATATATTTGACATCTATGGCTTCTCTACATCATCCTAAGAGGGTTTACAGTGTTAGATTAATAGAAGTAGGCTCTATTACATCAAAAAATCAAATATCCAAAAGCAATAAGTCCAATCATTCACAACCAATTTGGCTATAAATTTGCCAAGATAGGAAAGTTTTGCCTACTAGTACCATGAAAATGTTGTACATTGGGCTAAAAAATTAATGAACCAGTTACCAAGGAACCTATAGCCATGTTTGAACAGTAATAGGAGTTATTAAAGAGGTAAAATTCATAGAAAAGTCTTCTCATCTATTAAATTTTAAATTTTGGATTTAGTTTTGGGTGGGAAAATCATTGTGGGGTAGGTAGTATAATCTATAAATATTAGCTTGCATGCCTATTTAGAATGATACACCTTATCAATTCTACAAGAAAATTGTGATATATAGGTGTCAGTAAACATGTTCTTTATTTCCATATTCCACTAAAAGTACAACTTGAGTCACCCAATGGGTAGTAACAAAGTTTACAATAGTTGGAGAGATTATTATTAGAGTAATGATCTTCCTCTATATTTGAGATGGGTAGCTCATTGTAACAACCGCCCCTTGGTTGCTACTAATTTGTTTTCTTAAATTAGTTTTGAACAAGTACCAACTTAATCGATTGAGCATATTCCATGTAATTTAGAAGTGCTAACTTCAAAACTTTAACATTCATCGTTGTGGAATCAACTTGACTTTGCCACTTAAATGGTTACACATACAAGTGGTGAGTTCCCAAGGATAAGGTCATTCCTATACCTATACCTAAGCCTTAAGATTTTATCCCTGGTGAACCTACCTATATATCCCTTTATAGGAAATTATAGGCTTTGCAGTTCACCCACCAATGTCAAAGGGATTTCATTCTCTCCTCTTTTATGAGATCTTTGATCTCACCTTTAAACCATGACTATTCATTGTAGTAATGGAAAAAGTATCAGTTTTCCTTACTTGATTTGGGAATAATAATTATCATTGAATAAACCTAATTTTTCCTAGGTTTAATTTTGTAATGTGTTGTAACACATTCAAATTGATCTTGGGCCCCCTTTTAATAAAATAAACTTAATTTGTACCTTATTTAAGTGTTGTAAAGTGTTGTAACACACTTTCACACTTATCTAGGGTCATGTTAATTAATTATGGTTAATTGGAGTTAATTAGCCGCTTTTAAATTCAAATTCAAGCCTTATTTGTGACACCTCCCAAAGATCTATCCCAACACCCATAATTCAAATTACATAACATTTAATTGGGAAAAATATAGGTCCTAGAAATTGGTGCTAAGACCCATTTTCCCTAGGTGGTGAATGGGTCCTCCCTTTATAGAACCCCCTTTCTCGGTATATTCTACATGGGTTTTTAATGATCTTTCATCCCCCAAAGGAAAGGTCCCAGAAAACAATGCTAGGACCCATTTCCCTAGGTAGTGAATGGGTCCTCCTTTAATGAGGAACCCCTTTTTGAATTTTATTTTGGTGAGAATTTAATAATGTATGTTTTTGGATCTGGTGTTGGCTTGAATTGTTTGAATTGTTTGACATTGTTTTCCTTGCATGTGGCAAACCGAGACCGTGACGGTGAGCGAATTGATTTCTTCTTTCTAGCGAACACCACTTCAACTTGGTCTCTCCAAAATTCATTAGCCTAAACTTCCATAACGAGCACCAAGTATTTGAAATTTGAATTTTTTAGAGTTTAAAATGCATTGATATGTTAAATTTTGAAACCCTAGATGCAATTTTTTTCAAATTTGTTGAATTCAAATTGGATTTCTTTAGAAGTTTTAAAAATGTTTTCAAATTTTTTGAATTCAAATTGGATTTGCTTCTCCATTTTCCATACATTTTTATGTTCTATGTGTAAATGAAATATGCCTTCCCATTTCAACAATCAAAGCTATGGATACCCTACTCCTAAATGGAAAGACCAAATGAAACATATATAAGAACTTAATAGCATATAGAAACAAACAATATAAAGTTATGAAGTTCAAATAGAACCACAAATTGTATCATTTGTAACATTAAAAATGTCCATATTAACCTATCAAGAGATAAATATGCAAAATAGATTTAATTTTAGTTTCGAGAAAAATGTATAAATTATAAATTTATAACATAATTATGTGCATGGGAAAATACTCTTTGAATAAAAAACGCACAACCAAAAACATTGGTCGCGCCCACAAAAGGATATGAAAATCTTGGTAAAACCTTTCCTAGGAATTGGACATTCCGACAGGTGACTAATATCTCTCTATATGGACGTTCATTTACTTGTCAAACCAGGGGACGTAGAATTTAAATGGCGCAGCAAGATATATGCACTAGGAATTAGTTTCAATCAAATCTTAGCAAAAATACATACTGGAAAGAAATTCTATCTAAACCACAGAACGATAATGCGAAATTCTTTAACTCAACTATGATAAAAACCATAACATCTATGACTGAAACACAAACTGTGAACTGGCCTTATGCTGCAAGAATAGTCACATGGATGGACTCTCTATGCTGCAGGAGCACTATAAGACTGAGTTTGCATGAAAACTTCAAAGATGAAAGCTAACTGAAGAACAACAGAAAAGAATAACTAACTAACTAGCTACAGATACTTACTAAGTGGGCCCCCTTAGCAAGCATCTACGAATTACGCAGATGTTGAACTCAGAACTTCATTGAACTTTTATTCATAAGAACAGAATGATATACATTATTTTGTTGATATGGGAACTAACAACAAACTCTGTCTCTGGTCAAACAGATTCTGTCTTTCATTATCATATTGATTCTCACATGATATCTGCTACTCTGTTTCTATCTTTCTCTAACTATCATCTATCTCTCTATCCATTTCCTCTTCTACTCTCTCGCGCAGGAGGAGTATCTTATTTTTTAAATCAGAAGAACAACTAACTAACTAACTAAATTTATCAAAGAAAGACGTGGAAGTAACATGCATCCCAGAATCAAGGAACAAACTTCATAAATGAATTTATGTGCTCAACCCGATCCGGAGAGAATCTAGCGCTCCACTCTTTCCAGATTGACTTGTCATTAAAAATATTTCCCAACGGTTTCGGTCAAATAGTCTTCACCGGAGCTTCCTCGTAGTCATGCAGGAAATGGATTTTACTGCAAGGTCAAGATCGGCTGTGCTTGACTCGATCATTCTTCAACAACCTGCGAAACAAAAGGTAACAGGCGAGAGAAAAGGCACATGGCACATACACGATATCTATTCATTAATCACACATTTAAGTTTACTTCATCATTCAAAAACTGTATACGATATACCAGTCATTTTCAGGAGTCAACAGGGCAATAAATGCAATCAAGTCAACACAATAAGCTGCAGGAATATAAAAGTATCTTGCTATAGGATATCCCGATAAAAGGTTTCAACAAAGTTTAAACAGCCATGAAATATCAAAAGTAAAGACATTAAAAGTTCATCATATCATCAAATTATGAGCATATTTTAAGCTCATCACTACCCCCTACTTAGCCCAATGCTGGTCCTCCAGCATTAACTTTTCTGGTTGTGTCTCTGAAGTCAGTGGTGGCTGCATGACTTTGGAACGGATGTCCAAACTTGTAATAAAATCCTTTGAAATCCCGACACCTTTCATATCTTCGGTCTTCTAACTCATTGTTAATATTTGTGGCTTGGTGAGGATAGAGGGGCCACATTAACACAGGGGGTTTGAATGTCAGTGGCAGCCACAGTTCAAATCTTGTTTGAAGTCTCAATTGAATATATCTACTGGTTCGTTTGAGTGCTGCAGTGAAGTTTAGGGGACCATGTGGTTCTGACTTTCTTAACCCAACAGCTAACCTCTCCCATCTTTTCTCACATCTGGTGTATGTCAGTCTCCAAAATGAATATTGTTGTGCATGGAATTCATCATATACTTGTTTTCTAATATCAAAAAAATTTCTCTCTGGCTGGAACATTATTGATACCATATGTTAGAGCAAACCAATCTTTTAACATGGCATGAGGGTTTGTACTTTGGGAGCGTAATGGAATAGGCTCTGTTTTCTCAACTTCCTCATATGTTTCCCACTGCCTTCCATAATTCACCTCATTTGCTGCCCATGACATAAATGCTCTCAAATGAATATCACCAATATATAGTAGAGGATTCCATTCTGTTTCAAATGGTATTAAAAAGCCATGCAAATAGAATTCACATAGAGAATTTCTTAACCAGTTAGGGGCTGCTTGGTATGCTTTATAAAACTCTTTGGCAGTGTGAATTATAGGATCCTAGTTTCTGAAAATTCTCATCAATTGAAACCATAAAAACTGTTCTTTTAGGCACAGAGCATAAACTCTGGGTGGCGGTCTGCATTCCATAATTTGGCCAGTTACTTTTAACATGTGATAAGTAGGAGGTATTTTTCCATAGCATGTCAAATTATGATATTGCTATCAGGATTCAATCCTGATAGCAATATCATAATTTGACATGCTGTGGAAAAATACCTCCTACTTATCAATTGATGAGCTAAAGG
>VDFB02031019.1:0-25335 GCA_007258455.2 Sequoia sempervirens | reverse complement strand
ACACAAGCAATTAACACATTAGAGAGACAAAGAACACCAATATTTTTTATGTGGAAACCCTGTTAGGGGAAAAACCATGGTGGATGTTAGTCCACAAGATTATACTTTGCTAAAAGTATAATGAGAAATAAAAAGGGGAATGCACATGCATTTAGGCACACTACCTAGAGCTCACTGCTCAATTACAAAAGGGGCTCATTTCCCAAAAGAGTTGGATTAACAATTCGGAGGGTATGAACTGAGAAAATAGCTTCTACTCAATCCTGATTATAGTTCCAATTAAGCTCAACACTTCTTCACACTTTGCACAAATTTCTTCACACTTTTCTCTTTAATCAAATGATATTCGCACATACACACATAGGAGCACATGAAGCCTCTTCTTCATCAATGAACTAATCACCTTTATATATCCACTACATGAGATTCCATCACAACTTCGTCGGCCAAGAAAATAAAATATAATTGCAATGTTGGCCTAGATTTACAAATAAATTTTAATGTGAATCCACCAAGGTCAGCCACAACATAGTGGAGACCCAAATTAACATCTCCAATATGAAAAGACTTTAATTAATTCCCCACCTCAATCCACAACACGCTACCACCAACATGTCGCCAAAACAACATGAAAAACTAAACATGGGCAAGAAAAGACTTCAACCACAAGTTCACCGACATCGTGGACGCATTCAAAAGATGAGAATGATGTAGAGACATTCAGAGCACTAAGAAACAATAGAGAAACATTTGCACCATCTGAGATAACTAGAATCACACAATCTTCATCCAACAACATTGATAGAGACCAGCACGACACTATCAGACCACAACATACTCAAAACTTCATGCGGACCTCTGAAACTTCTGGTAGATGATCTAAATAAACTCAACAATAAACCCTTTAATCCACATAAGCTAATATTCAACGTACAAAAAAAAACACCTTCATGACCTGCACAGTTCCACATGGAACCTAGAACACTTTCTTTTACAATTTTCTCAATATCCTCGACATATACAGCCTCTAGTACACCAAATGCTAATAGTGTTGACATCAATGACAACCACATATTAGTAACACATCCACAACATCCAAAAATCTCCCAACATTTGATGTTGTGAATATCTGATAGAGAAAGTTCCAACATTCTAAAGATAAAATCATAAATCTACTAGTCTAATTTTAGATCCAATTTGAGGTTGTGAATATACGACAAACAAAGTTAGGTATGTGCAGGATCATCATGGAAAAAACAGGCCCTTAAGTGGCAAAAAAATTAGAAAAATCAGAGTTAGGTAACTTGACGTAAAAATTTGAATAAGCTATCTATATTATTTCAAAAATATGTAAGAATAGAATCTGTAGCAAATTGAATGCAGTTTCTAAACTACTGGGTTTATTTTGTTTTTTAAAAAAATTCCATTTGATGAAAATTTGAAATTTCTATTCAATAGTACTTAAATTTCAAGGAAAAAATAAGAAGTAGGTGTCTATCTGACCACCCTAACCATAATAAAATGATAATGTTTTTTATAATATTTTAGATACAAGTAGAGGACTCATGTCTCAATGTGATGCATACTTTTTTGTAATTTTTTCCAAGTAAATAATTAATTATGAAATTTTTATTACAATTTAAAAGAAAAAAAAACTCACATGTTTGACCACCTTAACTTGGTCAAAAATTCATGAAATTCAATTCTTATTTTTTTAATCCTATAGTATACGAAGCATAGAATGTGACGCATGTTTCAGATTCAAAAAATATGATACTGTTTGAAAGCTATAGATGTTTTTTTCAATTAGCCTATCAATTAGGACTTTAGTCACAATTCAAATAGAAAATGAATAATAATTATTTATTAAATTCAAAGTAAAGCATAATTTATATTGGTGGAAAGATGAGAATCTCCTTTAAATACACTTTCGTTTCATTAATTTTGGGTAAACAAAAAGTCATCAGCCACATACCCTACACATACCCATCATATTGCCACTTTTTGGCCCATCATGATCCTGCACATACCTAGTTCCTACATTCTAAAGATAAAATCATAAATCTACTTGGTCCAATTTGAGGTACAATTGTAAGGATTTTTCTTTTTAATTATACTTTCTAACATTTGGCTTGATACAAATTGTTACTTTAGAATTATGGTATTGCTTTTCTTCTAATGTTTTCAACCCTCATTTTAGGGAAGAGCTTCGAAGATGGTTCCTTTAGATGGAGACTACACTTTTCTGCTATACATTCCATCTAGAAACTCCAGAAGCTCAGGTATTGTCATACTTAGAGAAAAAGTAGGAGTCATGCAATGATGAGATAGTCATTTTTTGAGCTTTGGTTAAGAACTTTAAATGTTTGGATATTTTCATAGAAAATGTTCATGAAGGAGAACAAACTTCCTTACAAAGCAATTACCACAACAAAGTTTGAGGTGAATTGCACCTGCTATTTTATGCTGATATAGATATATGTTTTAACTTGTAGTTAATTGTTGTAGCATAATAGATATGCTAAATAGTTCATATACACTTTTTCTAATTCAAAATTGCTATACCTTATTCTAGGAGAAAATCACAGGGGGATTCTATCCATAAGACACCAATGTTTCAAATTCAAAATTGATGGTTCTTTCACAATTGTTTGCTTCATTTATTTGATCTAAGACAACCTGTTGTATAGAAGATTCTCTCAAAATCACAGTAAAATCATTTATTCTGGGAAGACTATTCAGAATCTTCCCGTCATAACAATGAACAAAAGCATCAGTCATTAACCTAAACTTTGAAAGAGTTTCATCAAATTCTACTTTTCCACTCTCTTTTCCATTCAAAATTTTATTCCCAATTTCATCCATGTAGAACTTCCTCAGCCTATAGATCCTTCTTAGCCATAACTTTAGTAGGTTTTGAGGAAAGCTTCAAGTTTTTACCCAAGAAACAATTGAAAAAAATTGGCCTTACTAGATTGTTACCCATTTTTCACCTATGGGCTCAATCAAGCAGGGTAACCCATGTTTTCAAAGGTTCTCGAAGACCAAATGGAGGAACACTTGCATCACGATTACCTTTTCTAACTTGTTTGCTTCTTGTGTAGATGTAGGGGAAATGATGTTATAATTCGGCAAGTGGATAAAATGTGGCTCCCAAGAGGGTTGAGCCTAGCGTGCAGGCCTTCATCTTGGGATTGGGTTTTTCATTTTTATGTTTTGCCTTGTCTTTTCCCTCTTTCCTTTTTCCTTTGTTTCTGTTGGAGGTGGGATCGGGTCGGGATCTGAACTTGGAACTTTTCAAAGGTTCCGATTCTTTTTTTTGATACAGTTCTGACCCCGCTTCCGCTGTTTCTGTCTTCGTTGAGCCCCTTTTCCTTTGTTTCCATTGGAGGTGGAGTCGGGCCAAAACCAAACTTGGAACTTTTCTGAAAGTTCCAGTTTCCATTTTAGTTATGGTTCCAGTTCCGGTTCCGCGCTCATGTGCATCTCATTCTCTTCTTTGGCCTTGTGTTTTGACCGTGGGGTAGTTTTTTCCTTTCTTTACTTCCTTGTCCTTTTTTCCTCCTTTCCTTGCCTTTGTCAAAGGCAGGTTCGGGTTGGAATCCAAACTTGAAACTTGATGAAAGTTTTAGTTTCAGATTTGTTTTCACTCCCGCCCACACCCTATTTTCCCCGTGATCGGTTTTAGTTCCGTTCCCGCCTTGTCTCCTGCTTGTGCATTCTCTTTTGAGTGGGACCGGGCCCAGGCCAGAACCTAAACTTGAAAAATTTCTAAAAAATTTTGGTTCCTGTTTTCATTCCAGTTCTGCTCTTTCTTCTCTCCTTTTCTTCGTGGCATGTGATTGTCTTGTCTCCTCCTTATTCCCCTCATGTGTTTTTTCCTCTTTCCTTTCTTCCTCGTATGTTACCGAGGGCGGGATCGGGCCAAAACCAAACTTGAAACTTTTTCGAAAGTTCCAGTTTCCGGATTTAGTTCCAGTTCTGGTTCCGCTCATTTCTTTGTTTTTCTCCATTTTGGTCCCGATCCCGGTTCCACCGGGATTCATCTATCTTTGCTCTCGCTCCCTTTCTCCCCTGGTCTTGGTTCCAGTTTCGTCTTGGTCCCGCCCCCACCAGTTTTGAAAAGTCTTAGTGAAAAAGAGTGCCTTCACCAGGAGATGAGGTCTCGCCAACCCGATGGAGTCTTGTCGATGGCTTTTTGTGAGATTGATATAACTCTGGCTACTCACCATGAGGTCTTGCTGACCATCGTGTGTCTTGCTGAATGAATTGGCCTATCGGTATGACTTTATCTGCTCGCTATGACTTCTCCTCAATAGGCCAATGTCTCACCAACAACAAAGGGGTTTTGCCAAAATTCTTCCTGACTTACCACAGTCTTGCCGAAGAAGAAAGGAGCTTGGTGAGAAGTCCTGCCGACAATCCTAAGTTACGCCGATAGCTGGGGATGGCGTGCTCACATCAAGGAAACGCGATTCACCTCTCGCCGACATGTGATCTTTCTGTACGACAACCCTTGACCTTCAAGAATATGCACAGCTGGAGACGACAGCTGGAGAGTGGGGAGGCATTAATGACCAGGTCGCAGAGCATTCAAGGCAACTCTGACAAGATCTTAATGGCGGACTTGAAGGCTGCAAGATAATAATGATGGCTGTAAAAGATCTAAAGACATGCCAGGGACGAGCTTTCACCGACATAAGTAGGGGATGCACATTGAATGCTTCATTGACTTCGCACTGAGGCACTTCTAGGGCCAGCGTGTCTAGGTGCCGACTCATTTTTGAAAACCCTAATGCAGGGGCCGACACTCCTGGGTTGTATATATGGCATTTTTTCCTTTTTGTAAAGAATTTCTTAGTTAGGAGACCACTGAAAGAGCATTATTCAAACTTTGTAACTCATTTTTCTTCATGAATACTACAGATCTGCAACATAGAAACTCCTTATTTTCTCAATAGAAAGTTATTTCCTTCATAGACTCTCTTGTTGTTTCAGTGACTGGTTGTGAGTTGCATGATTAAATTCTGTGTAATCCTTTATTTGATCAGATTGCTTTAGTGTTGGATGCCAAGGATATTATGTCACAAAGTTGGTTTATGTTAGTGATCTCTTTCTTTTGCATTTATGTCTGTGAAAACATCTTGTTTTCCTTGTGTTAAGCATTAGAATAGTCAGAACCTTGCATAGATTCATTTTTGTAAACATAAATCTATGTATTGTGAGATTGTCTAGCTCTATTGAGATTTTTTGTGAGTTTTCTGAAGTATTGTCATGTTTTGATCTTTGGTGTATCACCTGTTAATGATAGGTTTTGATTCAAGTACATCCTTCTTACTCGTTCCCTTATCATTCTTTAGTTTTTTTTCAAAGTTATCATAAGGGGAACCAGCCCATAATCTGGAGGTCCACTTCATTCCCAGGTCACCCACAACCTTGAAGTGTTCCCATGTGTCAATAGGTTGCTATAGTTGATAGCTTAGCAAGGGTGCAAACTTTATTTGACAACATAGATACAATGTGTTGAAAAAATCTTTGAAGTTATTTTGGGAAAGAGTTCTTAAGAGTATAATGCCTAGTTTTGAATTAACCTTTTTGCATGAGTTCCATTTCTTTGATCAACTATTTTGAGCTTGATGACCTTCATCAAGAACGAGTAGACCTAGGCTCTATAAAAGAAGTTTTAAAATATTCTTAGCCTCTTTAGGAGGGATCACATTTGTCTCACAAGTTTAAAGGTATACAAAAATATTGTAGCCAATAACAAGCACACTTTTTCTTCTATGCCACTCACTTTTGAGACAAATGTGAGCCTTCATGAAGAGGCTAAGCATATTCAAAAATTGATTTTAGAGAGCATAGGTCTCCTCATTCTTGATGAAGGTCATCAAGCTCAAAATAGCCAATCAAAGATATGGAATTCATGCAAAAAGGTTAATTCAAAATTGTGCATATACTCTCAGGAGCTCCTTTCCAGAATAACTTCAAAGAGATTTTCAACTCATTGTATCTGGTAAGGCCAAATTTTGTCAATTTCTTCTTGGATAAAAGCTCAAAGTATTCCTCGACACTTGGTAAAGTTATGGATAACAATAGGATCTATAGGCTGAGTAATTTCTTCATGGATGAAATTGCGAATAAAATTTAGAATGGAAAAGAGAGTGGAAAAGTAGAATTTGATGAAACTCTTGTAAAGTTCAGGTTAATAACTAATGCTTTTGTTCATTTTTATGATGGGAAGATTATGAACAGTCTTCCCAGAATAAATGATTTTACTATGATTTTGAGAGCATCTTCTATATAGGAGGCTATCTTATATCAAATAAATGAAGCAAATAATTGTGAAAGAGCCAAAAATTTTGAATTTGAAACAATGGTGTCTTATGTATAGACTCCCCCTATCATTTTCTCCTAGAATAAGGCATAGCAATTTTTAATTAGAAACAATGGTATATTTACAACTATTTAGCCTATTTGTTATAATACAACAATTAACCATAGGTTAGAACATATCCATATCATCATAAAATAGCAGGTGCAATTCACCTCAAACTTTGTTGTGGTAATTACTTTGTAAGGAAGTTTGCACTCCTCCATGAACATTCTTTGTGCACATCAGTATGTTGGTTATTATCTTGATCTCCTTTGTAATTACTTTGTAAGGAAGTTTGCACTCCTCCATGAACATTCTTTGTGCACATCAGTATGTTGGTTATGATGGGAAGATTATGAACAGTCTTCCCAGAATAAATGATTTTACTATGATTTTGAGAGCATCTTCTATATAGGAGGCTATCTTATATCAAATAAATGAAGCAAATAATTGTGAAAGAGCCAAAAATTTTGAATTTGAAACAATGGTGTCTTATGTATAGACTCCCCCTATCATTTTCTCCTAGAATAAGGCATAGCAATTTTTAATTAGAAACAATGGTATATTTACAACTATTTAGCCTATTTGTTATAATACAACAATTAACCATAGGTTAGAACATATCCATATCATCATAAAATAGCAGGTGCAATTCACCTCAAACTTTGTTGTGGTAATTACTTTGTAAGGAAGTTTGCACTCCTCCATGAACATTCTTTGTGCACATCAGTATGTTGGTTATTATCTTGATCTCCTTTGTGATAAAAAGAATAGTGAAGTTCATTACATAAATCATGACCATTTTGTAGTGCTATGATCTAGTGCTCTTTTACTTCTTACTCACTGTGTTCTCAATCACCATGTGCAAATGAATTAGAGGAAAGATCTTTGTCACCATTTGACAATAACTTTCATTTTTTTTGGATTTTTTTTTATGATTCAATCACTATTTGATAAAGTCCTTCCTTTCTTAGTCCTATAGGATAGAGGATAATTTACAATTTGCAACTCTCTAACAATGATATTTCTTTCAGTGATCTCAGTCACCTAATTCAATGTGTTATCTTCTTCATTTCTCAGAGCTAAAAATTCCTACACAATGTTTTCTCAATCATAGTTATAGTGATCTTTCATTTGAAGATATTATGTTACTTAAATAGTAATGTTTCAATGAATTCATATTTTGTCTTGCAAACATCTTGTTGCACTTGTAGAGTTTTGTTGTGCACAATATGTAGTCAAGATGCCTTCAAATGGAGCTCTTTTGTAGAGGCAATAGGATAACATCGTCACTAAAATAACAATTTTAGTGAGAGGTATGATAGTAGATACATTGAGAATGGAAGGTAAAATGGTTTGACAGTAAAAGAATCATTTGTCTGCTCAGATCTTGACACAAGTTTCCCCAATACATAAGATAGCATATAATGAAATATATTCCATGGTATCCACCTAATTACATACCACCTAGAGAAGAAATGACTGAGATTATATGTGCCCTATATTTTGTATCCCACATGTGTCATTCTAATGGTTTTCGACAATTAGAAAGAAGGTATGTCATGAAATGTTTTTTTTCCCATCCAAAGCTAATCCTTACAAAGAATATATGAACCTATGCAAAATACCATAAGCTACTTCAAAATACACATTGGAATCTTTATGATTATATACATAGCATCATTTTTTCCACGGTTTCAAAATACACATTTATGATAATATTCATGCAAAAAGAACCTTGAAAGGACAAAAAACTTGCTCTCATTCTTCATAGGCCAGTCCTCAAGAGCCCATATCAATATTTGTGTGCTCTTTACAATAGCTTATCCACTAATGAGAAGGATTCCCTCATTTACTAATAGAGTAAATTGTCATCTACTCTGCTTGAATGTGTAATGTGATGTAGCACATTCAATGTCACAAGGCACTGTTTGAGAGAATTTTTTTTAGATTTGATATCCATTGAATCCAACTTCTTGCAACACAAAATGCAAAACCAACATCCCAACCAAATGAACTTAGCTTTAATATGCACCATAACCAATGTTTTCCCACATGAATGGTGGAATTGAACTAACTTTTGGGGGTCCCTTGAATAGAAAACATACAAAGACACAAACTATTGTGGTAGCCAACAAGGAGGAAAAAAATGGATGATACATGGCTCCATGATAGCTTGTCATCCTTGATAATCTCTTGGAGGAAAATATTGCATACTCACCACATTTCTAAGGAAGCTTAAGTATCATTTTCTAAGACAAGTTTTTGTCTGAACCAACTTCCTGAATTGCACCCGCATTCAAGGAAGGTGCTTTCAAAATTGTTATTGCTAACTTAGCACTCATGCTATCTACCAGTTTTCTTCCAACTAATTGGTTATATGAGTGATTATTTCTCATTAAGGAATAAGCATATTTGGAAGTGGTTTTTTATCAGATATTGTAGTTGTAAGTTCCACTTCAAATCACCAAATCCTTCACAAAACATTTTACACAACCAACACAACATCACACAGTTGTTGTTGGGCCTTCACAGTGATGTGGGGAGATTTCCCCACATGCCATGTTATGGTGGTTGTGTAGAAGGTTATGTGAAGGCTCTGGTGATCTGAAGTGGAACTTGCAACTACAATATCTAATAAAAATCCACTTCCAAATATGCTTTTGATGGATGTTCATATCCTCATCCAAAGCTCCAATCCACAGATTAGCAAGAAGGATGCTTTCAAAGGGTGAGGATTTCGGATTTACACCCATTGGTTGCATTTTCTTAAAATTTTCTAAGGACTTTTTAGGAAAACCCATTTTGAACATATCATTCAATCATGAAATTCCATGATATCACATTTCTTTGAGGAATTTTTTGAAATAGTTTGCTTCCCTTGTCTATGCTTCCACATTTTCATGTATTTCTAGTAGGGCACTTGTAACTACAACATATGACAAAAGAATCCCTACAGTTATGCTTTGATGGATGTCCCTTTATTATTATTTGATATCTAATATAGTGCACATTATTATAGTGCAAGCCTATTTTTCAAATTGTTTCATTTAGCATCACCAATATTCTCCACAAGAACATTGTCCTTGTTTAAAATGGTGGAAATGGTTCACAACTCTCAGATTAATTTCTCTTGCAACAATCTTGGAGATGAATTTAGATGCAGTGTGAAAATCATAACATACTCAAAGGTTCTTAACAACTCTAATAGTTTTACTAGGGACCATGTTTAAAAAACCAAATGCAATTGCTAACTTTTCACTATGGTGGTAGATAAATGATTCTTTTTTCTTCTATTCCACAACATTAAGTAAAAGTCTTGAATCTAGAAATACCCTATTTCCTTCATTTGTGAAGCCAATTTCTCCAATTTTTCATAGCTCTCCCATGTTTGTGGATATGATTTGTCTCCTATAATTTTTTAATTGATTTATCTTTCTACTCTGTTTGGACTTTATTTTGTAAGCTTGTAATATACAATGCACTTTTATTCTTTATGAATTGAGACTAATAGTAATTTTGTTGGTTGTATTGAGGAATAGCTTCATTCATGGTGGAAAAGGAAACACCTTGTTGCTCATATTAGATGTCACATTACATACAAAGGAGGAAAGATTCTAGAGTTATTGTTGACTGCATTGAAGGAGAGAGCTTCATATATGGGACATGATCAACACTCTCCTTGAATTTTACACATTAAATATTGCTCCAAGAAGATTTCCCACATTGTACAAGTTTTAAAAGATGAAAGGGCATGTGCTCACATTGAAGGGCTCCAAGCATGGGTTTCCATCATTGTAGAATTTTTTTGGAGATGTTTTTTTGTTGTCATTTATGTGCATTGTAACTCATATTTTCAATCTTGTGACTAAAAATAAAAATTGTAATACTCTATTTCCAAGCATTTTTCAAGCAAGATAGATAGACTTTTGCAAGATGTAAGAACACCTTTCTTTTAATAAAGTTCAACAATTTTCCTTCTCAATGGTTGTCTTATTGTGTGCAATTGATGATTGATGTGTATTTTTTTGTTTTATGTTTAAATCCTCAAATATTAGTCAATTAAAATGACTAAATATACTACCAATTGATAGAAATCAGTGAACAATGAGTAAATATGACTAAATATATGACCAGTGAAATAAAAATGACTAAATATACTACCAAATTGATCAAAATGATTATTAAAATTAATGACTAAATACACTACCAATGGATAGAAGTCAGTGAATAAAAATGACTAAATAAGTGACCAGATTTCAGTAATCAATGACTAAATCAATTACTAAATATATCAGTTGATAAAAAATGACTAAATAAGTGACCAAATTACAACAATCAATGACTAAATCAACAACTAAAAATACTTCCAAATCGATCAATCAAAACAACTAATAAATGACTAAAAATGGTTTAGTTATCAATCTAATCACCTTATAAATAATGGTCACATGATCACGTTCAATCATTTATATGCAGTTTTTAGTAGTTTTTTAATCATATGGTGTTGTTTCTATAATAGTGATCAAATGGGGCTCCAACCTTACATTCCTCCATCCCAATCAACCATATTACAAGGAATGCTAAGCCAAAACAACTCGCAACCACCTTAAATCAATCCAAAACCCATGGTTAGCCAAAATCCATCCCAACATCAAAACACGTTGCAAGTGCAAAAAGCTCACACTTTAGCCTTACAACAAGCACAATAGCCTTACCAACAAGTGTTGCAAGTGCACCAAGCTCAAGCTCATGCAATGCAACAACAACAAGCCCAACAAAAAGCATTCCAAGCACAAAAATCTTACCAACAATAGAAACAACAACAACAAGCCCTAATAGCACAACAACAATAACAATTGCAAAAATAAGCCTTAATCATGTAACAACAACAATCAAAACAACAAGCCCTAGTCACACAACAACAACAAGAAGAACAAAAACATGCATTGCTTTCCAAACAATACAACCAACAACAACAAGTTTTATACTATAATCCCTAACAAAACATCGTCAATCCAAATACGTTAGGAGAATATACACCTCTACCACCATCACCTTCACAATATCAAACACCGCCCTACACACTAGATATAACACCCCATCATATCAAAATACCACTTACAATTCATCCACCATCTCACAATACGCAACATATTCTCCTCCACCAAAATCGCAAGATAATATGGCATCACAACTCAAGGCACTAATGCAACAAATACAAGACATTCAAATGGGAAAAGGAAAGAAGCACCATACATGAAAAAACTTGTGTCCATACCCATTCAATAGAAACAATGCAATGGTACCATTCCCTCCTATTTTTCAAGTCCTTAAATTTGATAAATACAAAGGGAGAGGAAATTATGTGGATCACATCAAAAAATTCAGCATCATGTGTACAAAAGTTGCCTACAATGATTCCTACTTGATGCACCTCTTTCCATGAATTTTGATAGGCCCAACCATCGAATGGTTTTCACTTTTACCTCCAGGTATCAAAACCTTCAAAGAAATCATAGATAGATTCATGGATCATTTATCTTTCACTATTGACATGGATGTAAACTTGGAGGAGTTGTACACTCTCAAGCAAAACAAAGGAGAATCATTTGCTAGTTTCCTACAAAGGTGTAGGCAAAGAGCTAGTAAGAGCAAGTGGCCCATTCCTCAAGAAAAAGTAGGAATTATCATTGCTAATGTTGATGGGGATTTATCCTTCCACTTGAAGATGCAATGTATCACCACTTATGATGAGCTTATCCCTAGGGCCCTCAACATCAAGAGATCCATAATTTCATAAGGAAACACACAAGCATATAGAGATAGTCGCCATTCTAATGTTATGCCCCGATTTTGGGGAAAGAACAAGAACACTACTAGTGATGGTGTTTTTGATGCAAAGGTGGTCTTAACTGCTCCTAGGAAAGAAAACACCCAAACCATGAACAAAAAAATTTCACCACCAAACAATCAACCAATTATCAATGCTACAAACACTGAACGTAGACCACAAAGAACAAACAATGTTCCTAAGTGACAATTCAATACCTTAAGGGAACCTATGGAGGATGTTTTGAAGAGGTTCATATAATCTAACCTTATCATACTCCTATATTTCTCAAACTATCAAGCACCACAACTAAAACCTCCTAGCTATAGAGAATATCATTTTTGTGAATTTCACCAATACAAAGGTCATAACACACAAAATTATTTTAGACTCAAACATATAATAGATCTTATTGAACAAGGAGACATTGATGTTGATCAAAAATGTGGATAATGAAAATCTAAAAATTTACACAAACCCTATGCCTAATCATGGAAAAAAAAAGATTTAGGAAATGCATCAACTTCAAGCAACGTAAACCATACCCATGATACCACAGTGGGACATATTTATGTTATTCCTTCATCTCCACATGAGGAATCAAACATGTATCAATTTACTATTTTAAAATAAAATCCAAACCCATCAACAACATCTAGCAATATTTCATACCGTAATGGCATCAAGTATGTATCAAATTACAATATCTTTCCCACATATGACTTCATGATTGGGCATGTTGAAGAAATTTCAAACAAGAAATAAACATCCCTTATTGTACCCATACCCACAAACTGTTGTGAAGAGTATTTTATCGATGATATATTATCCACCCAAGGATCATGTCAAGAAGAGGCTCATCAAGAACCCCCATCCCTAGAGTTTCACCAAGAGCTAAGGGACATCTTCCAAACCATTTTAAACTCTAAAGATGTCCCTGATATCACCCCTAAGATGTTTCTTTTTGATGGACATATAGACGTTCTTCATCCAAAAAAATAATCTACCATTCTTGATATTCCCACACAAGAGCAAGTAGCAGTCGAGATTCTTGATTCTTACAGTGATTGTGCATCATTGACATCTTTTGAATCACCACCAACATCTTTTGAAGCAGTACCAACAAATAACGATGTCATAGAATCAGAGAAAATAGTTCATACTCATAAATAATAGGAACCCATAGCAATATCATGTGTTTATGACAAGCCATATTTAGTGGCTATGGATTAGAGGATACATTATCATGGAAAAGGATTAGGTATTGATAATACCTTCACAGTGCTAGGGGCAATCTTGTTTAATGCAAACATCAATATAGGGGGCATGAATGATCCTTATGATGAAAATATTATTAACACTACAAGTAGTTGTATCATGAATCATCATCCACCCATCATCTCATACACAAACTAGGACCAACATAAAAAGAAAGATTACAATCAAAACAAGGAGAAGATCATAAAAGAAAATGTAGTAAAGAAAAAAGGACAAAGAAAATATAAATGGATACCAAAGAAAGAAAAAAAATATCATTCCTCCAAAACTCCAATAGTCAAAGGAACCATGGGGAAAAATAAAAAATGGAAATGTATCCATCAAAATCATCCTCAAATACAAAAGTAGGCTTCTCAAGCAAGGACCAAAGTATATCTAGTGGTTGGTCGTAATTCCATGAAAACCTCTATTCCCACCAATCATCACTCATATTCCCAAGTTTGGAGAGTAAAAGGTTGCAAACCATTGACCAATCAATCTCATATTCCTTCATGCATGACATCGTACACTCCATTCATGATAGAAAATTCAAACATTGGTCATGTGTTGGAAGCTACCCTTCATGATAAGGATTTTGAAGGAACTCTATCGTGATGTGCACACATAGACAAGGTTAATTTCGGTACTAATAAGGTAGATCAAAGTTCTCAAAAATTGCATTCAAGTGCTTGTATCTTAGTAAAGCAACTTCTTCAAGTAGGATATCGTTGGCATGTTATGGTAGTGGCCTCTACATCAGTACCACTAGGTGGTTCAACATGAGGGTAAAATTTCTAGAAAATCATAAAAAATCAAAAATTCTAGAAAATAGTTAAAATAAAAATCTTCCTCCATTGAAAACCACTACGATGGCACTTTGGGAAATTACTGTGATGAAAACCTAGCAAATAGGTGTCATGAGTAGAATCGAGTGTCTATATGATCCTTCTTAGACAAAGGAATCTCATCCTTGTCATGATAAATCCAATGTTCCCTCCATCCATCCAATCTAGATTTATCCAAATATTCCCATTTATCTTGATCTTGACAAAGATTCGATGTATACTTCAACTCTACTCATGAATTTTTTTTTACAGGCTCTTTACCATTTTGTCTCATGAAGTCTAGTAGCCCATATCTAGCATGATAAAACTCTATTGAAACTCTTCATGTATACATTACCTATCTTGGTTTGTTCATTAATCTATGAAGCATTTCTAGACACTAGGGGAAATTTTTTATGCTTGTATCAGATTGGGTTCTTGTATATCTTAAGGTTATTGGAAATCTCATCTAAATTCCCAAAACAAATTGAAAACCTCATCAAAATACAAAAACACTTGCAAAATCTAAAAAATCCAAAAACATCAAAATCTTATACAACTAAAATCCAAAAAATTCAAAAATTGTAAAGTAAAAATACAAAACATCCAAAAACATCAAAATCCCTAAACAGGTCAAAACATCAAAAATAAAAAAATAGTACTATGTCAAACTACGTTGTCTCTGAGCTTGAATGTAGGCAAGGCCATCACTAATGTGCCCTCAAGACACTTTAGGTTAGGAGTCTGTCATAATAAACTGACAATCTAATGGAGCTTCTAAAATTTTGAGGAATTTTCTCATTCCCCATGGGGTTGGTCTATATTTTAAACCCTTATCCCCATGAGTGAGTAAGGTTTTGCTTGCAAAGGTGTGCAAACATTATAATCATGCATTGACTTGCTCTACTGGTGTCTAGTCCTGTAAGTCATCTCTTGAGATGTATTGCACGTTGGTTTACCGGGCCCTTTGGTCTAAAGCACCAGTCACCTTATTAGTCCATTGGCTTTAGCTTTTCCCTAAGTCGGGTCGTAAATTTTTCTCCGGTGACTTAAGCTTAAGTCACTCACCCTCAAAGGTCATATCACCATCGACCTAACCAAGGACTTTTATTAAATGCTAACATTGTCTGGCATGCAGGTTTTGAGATTTGAGGATCTAGGATGAGATCTCGGTCGTACCCCACCAACTCATAGGTGGTAAGTGCCAACAGGTTAAAAGCAGCGAGGCTGGTGAAATAAAGATGTGTGTCCTTGTATAATCGTGGGACCCACTCCCCACTATCATTCCCATCGTCCGATGCATTCAACAAATGGCCAAGATAAAATCTTAGGAACGATCTTTACCGTTCCCCACTAGTTCGCTAGGAGGAAGTGAACAACAGTTAAGACTAGTGAGATAAGTGAAATCTTGACATCTATCCTGATCTATTCAGTTTGTGAGATGGGTGGAGCCCGTTGATAGAGAGACTATCATCCAAGATGGATGAACATCATTGGCAAAGAACACATCAATGAAGCACCACTAGAATTCAAAGATGGTCAAACTAATGCCAGCCACTTGATTCGCCATCTAGGCATAAGATCAATGACCTATACTCAAAGCTAATAAATGGCACATGATAATATTTGACCACAACTCATCTCATAAATTTATTTAATAAAACCGATCTCAAAGAAGATCTAGAATCAGAGAAAACCATTAAATGAAACTACACACCAAACGAAACACCACCCACTAGCAATGAACCTCCTAACAACGAAAGCTGCCAGGTTTTACTCAAAACAAGAGTTCGGCCTTCAAACTGCACTGAGAGTGTGTTCTGGTTGCATTATCCTGCTGTTCCCAAGAAGATCAGACAAATTATCATGGAACAAGAGGAAAGCTCAATAAATAAGAAATAAAAGTTTCTATCGAAAACAAAAGTGAAAGAAGGTTGCCCAGCTCAAGCTGATGGTTGTGGTTTCGTTCACGACAAAACCTATCAAAATCCGCTGTTTCGAGGTGCCAGATCACTCGCCACCCGCCGTCGCGAGGCGGCATTACGTCACTGAAAGTGGAAAATACAAAGGGCGGGCTACTGGCCCCAGAGCCGCAGGCGGCCGTGCTCGCAACAAAAGCGTCTAAAAGGATAAAATTTCAAAATAAAATTTATTTCTCAAGATCATGATGGTATGTAAGCTGCAAACACAAAATCTTGCTTAAAACCAAAAGGCTCAAAGTATTCAAAGCCTCATGATGGCAAACGAAGGCCTTTTATTTTAAATTTAATAAGTAATTATTATTCATTTTCTATTCAAATTATAAAGTCCCGATTGATAGGTTGATTGAAACATCTATAGCTCAAATCCAGACTACATTTTTTGAATCAAAACACGTGTCACATTCTATGCTCACATACTATAGAGTAAAAAAAGAAAAATGAATTTTACAAGTTTTCACCGCTATGTGGTCGACATACGCTTTTTTAAAAGTTGTAATAAAAAATCTTAATTAATTATTTACTTGGAAAAAAAATTACAAAAAAAAATTGCATCACATTGAGCCATAAGTCCTCTACTTATATCTAAAATCTTATAAAAAAATATTATCATTTTATTGTGGTTAGGGTGGTCAGACAGACACCTACTTTATTTTTTCCCTGGAATTTAAGTACCACTGCATTGAAATTTCAAATTTTCACCAAATAGATTTTTTAAACAAACCTAGTAGTTTAGAAACTACATTCAATTTTCTACATATTCTATTCTTACATATTTTTGAAATAATATAGATAACTTATTCAAACTTTTATGTCAAGTTTCCTAACTCTGATTTTTCTAAATTTTTTGCCACTTAAGGGCCTATTTTTTCCATGATGATCCTGCACATACCTGCAATGTCATTTTCTCTTTTTGCATGCGTGGCACAATTTTGGGTGTTGAGGGGTGACTATATGCTCTTGTGGCGATATGGGTACTGGCATCATTGCTTGTTGGGTAGTGGAGGAGTTTTTTGGCAACACTTTATTTTCTCCTCATGGCGGTTTTGGTAATTCTGGTTTTCTCTGTGCTTGATGTAACCATCATATGGGATTTTGAAATAAAATTGAAATTGTAACATAAAATGAAATTTTGTATCCAAATTGCATTTGAGTTGGTGGCTTGTTCGCTCCCTTGTCTTATTAAATGGAACTTAAGGCTCATTTGTGGGGGGGTGAAAATCCTGGTTAAGTCTTGAGTCGGGTACATATTTGGGTAGAACATTAGGTATAGAAGATAATGAATAGAACAAATAGCTTGTTTTGAGTTTTGAAGAACATATGCAATTGTCTTAAATTATTTTATAGAAATGACTGATAAATATAAGCAAACATATAATTCTGATGCATATACTCTCTTGGTGTAAATCTCTATGAATTTTGAATGAAATATTAATGATGTTTTTGTTCATCTTCAAACATCTGTTTGAATGTGTGTCTCTATTTCTATTTGATTCAAATAGTCAATTAAAATGCTCAAATGTGGTCATAAATTTATAGTCATTTGCAAAGGATTTGATAAGCAGTTGTGTATTAGAGAGAGTAAGATCCATGATGCAAACTTATTGTGAGAGTAGTCCATATTATCTAATTTTAAAATCATTTTTGTGCTACTGGTCTTTGTATATGTGACTCCATTTCCCAATGTAACAAGGCATTGGTCTACTTTTCAAATATTCACCTAAAGGGTTAATCAAATGTCTGTCCAATAACTGACTTGAAGTTAGAATTTAAACTCACTTTGAAATTCATTAATCTTAATGCATGTATGTGTCAATTATCATGTAGAATGCCTTTGTTTTGATGAATGGGTAAGCAATTTACCTAAAGATAAGCCAATCTTGTAGTAATTGTTGCATAATTATCCTTCACTCAAATTGATCTGTGAAAATGATGTGTTCTATAAAGCATATTTCCAAATGAACACAATAGGAACACCCTCCTTGGCCCCACAAAGCCTAAAGTGCAGAAGATCTCAGTCTTTGACTGAATCTTTTTAGTTGGCCAGTCATTTCAGGGATCTTGAATATAGGAAATGGCTATCCCTTAGAGATTCCTTGGGTGCATTGGAAAACACCCACACAACCCATCAAGTGTTCATATGTCATCAATAAAGTGGTCAAATTCAATCGAACTATGTGGTCTTTGTGTGTATAACTATAGCATCAAAAAAAGTAATATGCTTTCACACTTATTTTGGGAATAATTGATATAAAATTAATCTAATAATGACTTGATATAGTATTGTAATGTGTTGTACACATTCACATTGAATCTAGGTCCCTCTTAACTAAAATGTACTTAAATTATACCATATTTAGGGTGTTTTAAAGTGTTGTATTACACTTTCACACTTATCTAGTGTTTCATTAATTAATTGTGGTTAATTGAGCTTAATTGGGCCCTTTAATTTAAATTTAAGCCATCTTAATTGCACATTCTGAAGGATCTATCCTGACACCCAATAATGATATTGCATGACATTTAATTTGGAAAATTTAAGGTCCTAGAAAATGGTGCTAGGATTCATTCTCCTTTAGTGGCGAATGGGTCCTCTCCACATAGGACACCCCTTTCTTGGCATATTTGAAATGGGTTCTTGATGTACTTCATCCGCCTAAAGCATGGCCCTAGAAAGTTGTGCTAGAACCCATTGACCTTTAGTGTTGAATGGGTCCTCCTCACATAGGACACCCATTTTTGAGTTTAATTATGGTGGGATTATAATGATTTTCAATCCTAGATCTGATGTTGGCTTGAATTATTTGAATTTCGGGGTTAATTCTTAGATTTAGAATAAATATAAGGTTAATTCACATTGTTTCGCCTAGCAATTTCAAGTTATCATTAGAGAAATTTCACAAGAGAATTTCAAACGCATTCAAAGGAAGATTATTGAAGTATTATTGCAGCAATTCAAGATCATATCATCATGTCAAAGACATAGTGCATTAAGCATTTTGTTGAGCTAAGATTGTTGATGTAGCATTGAATATTAATTGCAACCACTGTTTCACATCTAATTTGAGATCAAGATCTAGATTCTTCATGGCCACTTCATGTTAGTTTGAAAATTTACATTCCAAGACAACTTCCAAGGTATCAACATTTCATTGTTCCATGTTCATGCTTCAATTTCATTGTTTCATCATTTGGTTTAATTACCTAAAAGGGGTTTGACTTAGCCAAACCCCTATTCACTCAAAATCAACAAGCTTTCTCCTCTTGAATGCATTTTCTCAGATTTATAGGTTGAAGATCAAGTGGAGAACAAGATTGGAGCAACATTGTCAAAGTTTTCAAGTTGCAAATTTGTCATTCATAGTGCAAGAACACAAAAAGAAGGCTACAAAGTTTGTTTCAAGTTTTGGGCAGTTGATCACTGAGGATCTGAGATTGTATACATCAAGGAACATAACCCAAATCTTAGTTTCAAGAACCCTAATAGGGACCCATTCGCCACTAAAGGCGAATGAGTCCTTTGTAACCTAAAAATAGCCTTCTTGCAGTAAGGTACACATCATTCTAGCCTCTCAAAACTCCCCTTTTTATTTCTATAATAGTTAGGAATCATTTTTTATCATTATTTAAGTATTTTTTCCTTCATAATTGAGTGAAACATAGAAAAACATAGTGGGTTTATCATCTTGTTCATTCACAGTGGTAAACCCCGTATTTTTCTATGTTTCATTTTGGTGAATATGACCTATTAAATATTATAATTTTCTAATCTTGGAGTCTTTCTTCTCATCCTAGGTTATATCTTGCATTCATTTGCATTGAATTAGATCTCATTTAGGGTTTCTTACTTTGAATTCAATCTTGCATCTCATTTAGGGTTTAAAATTGCATTGTTTTGCATTCCTTAAATTTGAAAAATACAAAAAAAAATCAATCATTTTGCATACAATTTACATCTCATACATTTGCATTTCAAAATTAAAAAAAAATTGCATTTCAAATTAGGTCTTTGCATTCATCATTTTATTACATTTTCCCATTACATTTCCAAAAAAAAATGAAATTGAAAGTTACTGTCTCAGACCTGGAACTGAAAAACATTGCTGAAATCATAAAAATCATTCAAAAATAGTTTAAAAACCCTAATAAAGGACCCGTTCACCTTTACTGGTGAATGAGTGTCTGATCAGGCTTGACCTAAACTTTCTGGCATCTAAAAAGCATTGAAAAACACTTAGAAATTAGTCAAAACTTTTCAAATATCCTCATCTAGGACCCATTCACCCTTACTAGCAAATGAGTCCCTGATATGTCATGATCTGTATTTTCTATAAATTGAAATCTTAGTTTTAGGCTTCTATTTGCTGCTACTACTTTTCCATTTCATTTT
Organism: Sequoia sempervirens; assembly: GCA_007258455.2. Taxonomy (NCBI): domain Eukaryota; kingdom Viridiplantae; phylum Streptophyta; class Pinopsida; order Cupressales; family Cupressaceae; genus Sequoia; species Sequoia sempervirens. Next base: position 4,679 of record VDFB02031019.1, on the reverse strand, counting down.
TCTAAGTTGTTGTTTCATCAAATTCATTACATATAGCTTAATTTTCTTCATTTACTACATTGTCAAAATCCAAAAATGTATTTACAACATTTCATTTTCAGTTTAGTGCATTGAATAATCAACAAGTTACTGTGTTGAATTTTGAAAATCTAAAAATGGAAAAGTGTTTTAGCAATGTGTGGAAGTCCTTGTTCTCTTTGGTTGATGTTTCAAGTTGTGTTTTTCGTAATGACCCTAATATAATTGAACTTTCTCATGCTCACACAACTCTTAATGCATGTCCTCCTCATGATGTTGACATCATTGGAGAAGATGATGCTAGCATTAATGAATTCATAAATTATTGCCTTAACAACCTTGAGAGTAATGGATGCTTCTATCCTTCCATGAAACAACCAACACAACTTGAGTTGTTTGGTCTTTTACATCCTAAAATTGAGTCACAAGCTAAGCCTAATTTCCTAACAATAGGTGAACCTAGTTCCTCTAGTCAAGAGAACATTCAACCATTCTATGTTAACAAGGTAAAAAATACTCCTATAAATCTAGAAGAGACATATGGAAAAGGATTCATGATTTTAAGTAAACAAGGATGTGATACATCAAGTGAACATGAATTTCATCAACTCTTAGAAAATATACCAACTGAAGATACCAAAGGGTTAGGATATCAAGATTCTCCTCCCGACATAAGTGTCCTCCTTCCTAAAGAACAACCAATACCTCATAACGATGATCAAGAAGAAAAGATCATTTTCGGTCCTCCAACTCTATATCCACCTAGGGATGTTGGCGAATCTAGCAAGAAACAAAGGCCTTACAAACTAAAGAAATTACAATTCCCTTGTATGTCATTTGAAACTAAAAGAACTTTACACATACTTCTAAGTGAAGGACTTATTACATTACCACCTATAAGAGAAAATCCAAAACCAAATCCTAAGAATACAAACACATCACATTTTTGATATCATAGAGTTATTGGACATAGTACTGATAATTATTGTACTTTAAAATGAATATTTCAAAAGCTTGATATAATAAAGGTGGTCCCTTAAAGCATGCATCCCGCTCCTTGCCATATAATAGTTGTAGGGTCTTAAACATTCTCACTATCACATGTTATACATTCATGGAAAATCATTTCCTTATCACAAGGAGCGGCATATCATCACCCACCTCAGCTCATCCTTGTCCTACACTCAGTGGGGGCATGGGTTAGTTAGCCTAGTCCTAGTTTTGGTACATGTTGTTGTCCTTTGTCTAGTTGTATGCCTTCCATTTATACAGACCAAGATTGGGATGACCTGCTCTAGGTTGACTCGCATGTGCCTTACTAGTGTTTTTATTTTACAAGTTTCTTTATGTGATTACATGTCCATAATGTGACCCCCTGTGGAGTTTCGTTTGATGTAGCTCTCTCCTTTTGTGCATTCTTCTATATGTACCTACATTCTTCTCTATGTTGTAAGGATTTTTCATTTGTCTTGTGTTTTCCTTTTGGGGGTGATGCAAGGCATTGAGACATTTCGATCTCTTCCATGTTGACTCAAAATATTTCCTTTATCTTTTTCCTTGGTCTTGTGTTTTCCTTTTGGGGATGACGTAAGGCATCAAGATATTTAGGTCTCTTCCATGTTGACCCAAAAGCTTTCATTTATCTTTTTCATTTGTCTTATTTTTTCCTTTTGGGGATAACGCAAGGCGTCACAACATTTAGGTCTCTTCTATGTTGACTTGAAAGTATTTTTATTTGTTTTCGCTCTCTTTGTGTCATTCTTCTAATTCTATGAGTATTTAGGGAATAATGATAGTTCTGAGCTCTAAAAACAACATTGTAGTGCCTCAAATAAATACTAACCCCAAATCCATAGATCCCTTATGTATTTTTGGGGACAACCCTTCCTTTCCTATCTCATGTCATAGATTTATTTTACAAACATATGACTTGGCATAGGGTTTTTTGAGGAAAGCTCTCATGTTCTAGGACAAAACATTGGCTACTTTAAAGCAATTTCTCACAATAATGGTGTTAACAATCGCTTTAAAGTGGGGGGCATACATCAATGACAACTTTCAACATATTTCATGGCATGATTTTCTTTTTCCTTATGAAGTTTCCTTTTCTTGTTGGTGCCATTGGGTTTGATGTACTCCAAGAGTGTGATATTTTTGTAATGCCTCACCGTGTGAACCCCAAAGGACAACAAACAACGCAAAACTTTTATTTTTTATGTTTTGAAAGCAAAACATTTCATACGATGAATATGTACATGCATTATAGGTACAACAATTATGTATTTACAAAGTCATTCACATCCTCTAGGGTACACGAAATGACCATTACGAATCATAAAATTTTATCAATGAAAGCATATAAACAACCAAGATTACATAATGATAACATATAATAATCCATGAGCAATAGAGATGAAAATATATACATCATTGATTTTATTTTGATTCATAATTCAATATTACAATTATGGAGCATATTTCCACAAATACAACGCATCATGGATATAATAGTACATTACATTACTTCAAGAGTACATTAGATTACTTCAAGAGTACATATGCATCCTGAAGCATAGAGGATAAGATACATCAAATACAAGAATGTTACATAATTGACCATGGTACCATAGAACTGAGGAAAATAATTCAACCAGGTGAAGCTCTGGAACTCTGCATCGCAAACACATCTTGGGAACCCAATGGGGTGCATAGTACGTTCCACCCAACCGTGTGGACCCAAAGGTCCACCCCCATGCTAGGAGATGACAAGAAAGGTTCCACATCCAAACAAGGTCAAGTAGACAAGACTAACTCAACACTAACTTAAACAATATCAAACAAGTACAACAACACTTCTAGAGGCTACCAACCAAAGGAAAATAAATGGGTACTATGGGAGAGTGTCATTGCATGGCCTCATATGGACTATCTAAGCAACCTATCACAAGGTACCACCTCCATCTATGGCTATCCTAGCTACCTATCTCAAGGCATCACTCCATAGGGTGAATCATGCAGAACCACTTACCTTTCGTGAGGACAAGGCACTGATCTTACTGACCAGGTCTTCTCATCCCATCCTTAGCCTATGAAAGCACTAATGGTATGGGTGACACACATGATTAATATTTGCTTTATTTTTAACTACCCAAACCCACTAATTCATTAATTATATTATCACTTGTTTAGGAAACTCTTCCATGGGTTACCCTAGCAACCCCTTTGTGTGTTGGCCCCCATGAAGAGCCACCCTCCCCAATAGTTCTAAAACAAGAATCACAACCACAAGGGGTGTACCAAACATCAGAGCCACAAAACGAAAGCACGTGTGAGTCATGAACCATCTCACTCATAGTCATAACCAGAAGGCAAAGGAAATCATGGAACAAGGTACACCCATGAGCTCAAAATAGAAATACAATCAATGGAAACACAAGGATTAGCACAAAGGTCTAATCATGGGAAAATTCAACACAAAACAGGTTTCCCATGGCCTCTAGAAGCCTAACAACCTACCACCCATAACTCATAAAAGGGAAGTAACTTAACATTTATAGGTTCCCAACATATCTAGAACATGTCTATTCATAAAGTAACTCAATAGAAAAATAACCAAGAGGATGACATGACCAACATGATAATGAGAGCATGATAAGGAATCACTACCAAAGAGTATCTAGAATAAATAGATAACTATCTAAAACATGTTCAAAATAAACTATAAATGTCCATTCATTTAAATGTAAACATAATTCATTCTTACTAAAGGTAATGTAAATAATAGTTGACTATAATTAAATGCATCTCCTTCATAATATCTTTTAAATAGAAAAGAACTATGAACACCTATAGTGTGTAACCCATCAAGTTATTCTTAATCCATGGTTCCTAGCATATGCATTTGTTTACTTCAAAAATAATTAAAATTAAAAATATATAACCCATACAATTGTTATTTCAAAATAAATTTAATTAAAATGCAACATATTTGGTTACTTCAAATAATTAAATTTAATCAAAATATAGCATTTATATTTGTTGACTCCTCCCTAAATAAATCTAATTTAATTCCAACATAGACAATTTATTCGCAAATCACAATCTATTAGTAAGGAATTGATAAATAAATTTAACTTTAAATAACTTGTAATTAAAACTAATTTAAATGTACTTGCTTGATAATCACGACACTCATTCTTACCCCCTGGCCATATCCATAATGACAGATAACATAACTAGGTAAGAACATGCATTCATTACATGATGATATAATTCACGAATTAATTTACTCTACTCTTTACCATCTATTTACCATAGACATTCAATTTAGTTACTTAGATCATTTATTTATTTTAACTAATACATTTTATCTATATGGAGGCAGATAAGCTATAGTCTATAAAATATAATAAATTAAATTAGATTTTCTTAAATCCATCTATTTTATGATAATAACCACATGTTCAACACAAATCAACATATATACATATTTCTTTTGGCACAAAGCATTAAAATACATATATAAACTATATTTAAAAGAAAGGTTAACATTGTGTTCTAATGAATTTTACCATTTAAACAAGAAAATTAATTTAAAAAGACTTAACTTAACAAACTACTTCACATTAAATAATCTTTATATTCATTTATAAATCACTACA
>VDFB02031018.1:0-25414 GCA_007258455.2 Sequoia sempervirens | reverse complement strand
CGATGAGACACTAGGCCATGTCTCCCAGATGCCACAATGCCCAACTGTCGTTATCAGCAAGAGTCACTACCATCGGCAAGAGTCATATCAAGTTTAAACCTGTCACCTAGACTCACTCTATCACTAAGACATCACATCGATATCCACTGTAGAACCATCGACAAGACCATCCCTGTCGATGAGACATCATACCGAACACAAATCGATCTTGAGCAGATCTATCAGCAAGAGTTCCGCTATCGCTAAGAGTCTTATAGATCCTCTATGTTACACCAATGTTCATTGTGCAGAGCTATCGGCGAGACAAGTGCTATCGGCAAGAGTTCACACCGAAATCATACCCATCGGCGAGACCACAACCATTGGCAAGAGTTCTCACTGAAAGAACCTTCCTGTCGGCAAGAGAAACCTTATCGCTAAGAGTTCATACCGAATACACAACTATCGGCGAGAGAAACATCCATCGGTTAGACTCTTATCGAGCCTTCATGTCACCCTGAAGACATTCTTGTGTAAGACTGTCGACGAGACATACTCTGTCAAAATGAGTCACTCCAAAGCTTCATGTCTCTCCCAAATGCCACTCGTCACCAAGGGTCTCCCCGATAACCAACATAAATCAACCCATCGACAAGAGGTCTGTTCAGGTAGAATGAGATGGAAAACTCACAGCGATATACATGTCTTGCTGATGACTCCCATCAGAAAGACATAACCAAAGTCTCAGCGACTTTAAAATTTTAAACACAATTGCTAGTCAGTAAGGCTTTCTAAAAGTCTCATAGATTTTTCTCTTTCAGGAGTTTCATGTCAGTAAGCTTGAGGCACATTTTCCAACAATCTCCCACTTGATGAAGATCTTAATGACACATCCAGAGCACAAAAAAACTACTAAAATTCATGGGAACTAAGGCCCATCGAACTGGCATACCACCTAAACTTGTCTGTGCTCATTGGCTTCATCAATGCATCTGCAACATTTTCTAGAGTATCCACTTTTTCTAAAGAGACCTTTCCATTCTCCACCATATCTCGTACAAAATGATATTGCACATCAATATGTTTTGTCCTGGCATGGAAAGTAGGATTTTTCACCAAACAAATAACACTCTGACTGTCACAGTAAATTGTAATTATCCCTGCATCAAACCCAATGTTAGAACACAAACATTTTAACCAGATTGCTTCTTTACAGGCATGTGTTGCTGCCATATATTCTACCTCTGTAGTGGACAAAGTGACTACAACCTGCCACTTACTCATCCAACTAACTGCACCACCATTCATCATGAAAATATATCCACTGGTGGATCTTCTGCTGTTAATGTCCCCTGCCCAATCAGAATCCACATAGCCTTGAATGCTGAGAGTCCTCTGTGATTCAACCAAATTCCATGGTAACACAAAGCATATTCTGAAGTGCCCTTCAAATATCTAAACACCCTTTTCACAACATCCCAATGTGTCCTTCCAAGTTTTTCCATAAAATGACTAAGTACTCCCACTGCTTGGGCAATGTTTGGCCTTGTACAAACCATTGCATACATTAAACTGCCAACTGCACTAGCACAAGGAACTCTGGTCATGTCCTCTATCTCAGTAGGATATTTTGGAAAATCTTCAACAGATAGCTTCGTTCCCTGCAAAACTAGAACAACTAGCTGCTTGCAATCAGTCATACAAAATCTCTCCAGAACAACATTAATATACTTACTCTAACTGAGCCAAAGTTTTCTACTCTTCCTATCCCTAGACATTTCCATTCCTAGAATATACCTGGTTGCACCAAGATCTTTCATTTCAAAATTTGCAGACAACTGATATTTTAGATCAGAAATCATTAACTTATTATTGCCTATGAACAACATATCATCAACATAGAGAGCAATAATAAGAACACGATCATTTTCAGCTTTGTAGTACACACAATGATCATATTTTGATCTTACAAATCCCAATGAAAAAACAAACGTGTCAAAATTTTGGTACCACATTCTAGGAGATTGTTTTAATCTGTACAGAGATTTTTTCAACTTGCAAACCAATTTTTCTTTACCATCTTGAGCAGATCTATCGGTAAGAGTTTTGCTATCACTAAGAGTCTTATAGATCCTCTATGTTACACCAATGTTCATTGTGCAGAGCTGTCAGCGAGACAAGTGCTATCGGAAAGAGTTCACACCGAAATCATACCCGTCGGCAAGACCACAACCATTGGCAAGAGTTCTCACTGAAAGCACCTTCCTGTTAGCGAGAGAAACCTTATTTCTAAGAGTTCATACCGAATACACAACTGTCGGCGAGAGAAACATCCATCGGTTAGACTCTTATCGATCCTTCATGTCACCCCAAAGACATTCTTGTGTAAGACCATCGGTGAGACATACTCTGTTGGAATGAGTCACTCTGAAGCTTCATGTCTCTCCCCGATGCCACTCGTCACCAAGAGTCTCCCCGATAACCAACAAAAACCAACCCGTCGGCAAGAGGTCTGTCTAGGAAGAATGAGATGGAAAACTCATAGTGATAGACATGTCTTGCTGATGACTCCCATCGGAAAGACATAACCAAAGTCTCAGTGACTTTAAACTTTTGAACACAACTGCTAGTCGGTAAGACTTTCTAAGAGTCTCACCGATTTTTCTCTTTCAGCAGTTTCATGTCAGTAAGCTTGAGGCACATTTTCCAACATGTAAGTGGAGCAACATAGTTTGTCTTCTTTCATCCAATAGTTCTAGCTTGTGTAACCTAGAGATTCAGTAATCTTCATCATCAATAAAATTTTGCATGGAAACTCACAAGGATGAGATATCAACCTCAATCGATAGGATGACTTTGGAATCGAAGACCAAGGAATAAGGTGTGGCACCAGTAGGTGTTTGAATGCTCATACAATATTCCCATAAGACTAGATTTAGCCGTATATGCCAATCTCGACTGACATCATTGATAGTATTTTATGAATTTCACAATGGTTTTATTAGATGCCTCCACTTGACCATTACCTTGGGGATAATATGGAGTGGTGAAGTGGTGTTGGATATGGTATATTTTACATAACTCCCTAATGTCTTGGTTTTTAAAGGGACACATTTTATCTGTTACTATAGATAAAGGAACACCATACCAGTATATGATATAGTTCAATATGAACTTTGAATTTTTTTTACCAGTGATCTACATCATTGGTATAGCTTTGAGCCATTTAGTGAAATATTCTAATGTAGTGATAATGAACTTGTGTCCATTGGTAGATGTAGGTTGAATATTTCCAATGAGGTCAAGTCTTGATTGAGAGAAAGGTCAATGTGAGGTAATTGTATGGAGTCCCTGTGCCGGTGTATGTACCGGGTTACCATGGATTTGACACTATCACCATTTCTTCATGAAGTAATATGAATTTCCTTCCATTGTAGGCTAATAGTACCCTATTCTAACAAGCTTCTTGGCTAGGGTAGGACCACTAGAGTGAGCCCCACATATACCTTCATGTATTTCTTGTAAACCCATCTTTGATTCCTCTATATCAAGACATCTAAGAAGGGTGGTATCTAGGCTACAACAATAGAGAGTATTTGTAATGATGAAACACTTAGCAACTCATCAGATAAAGGTTTTTCATTGACTGTTGGACAAGTTGGGAGGTAGGATTTGGGAATTAAGAAAGTCATATATATCCTTATACCGGAGTGAAGTAGGACCAACAATATCATAAACAAGATCAGGTTTGGGGATTTCAAACACAAGGATCAATAAATGTTCCACCAAAAACTCACATTGATGTACATTATTAGGAATGTCCAAGAGAGACCCAATGCTGGCCATTGCATCCACTACCTTATTCTGCACTCTTGGGATATGTGTATATATAATGTTGTCAAAGTATTCTTTGAGGATTTCCACCATTTTATTATATGGTACTAGTTTTTTTCCCTTAGTCTCATATTCATCATTGACTTGTTAGACTACTAACTATGAGTCACCATATACTTGTAGGTATTTGAATTTCCATTTGATTGCTTCTTGTAGACCCATGAGTAAGGCTTTATATTGTGCTATGTTGTTTGTGCATGAAAATTTGATCTTGCATGATTTATGGATAGTGTCCCCTTGTGGTGTAATGAACATGACACTAACTCCTAAATTGTGATTTGTGTACGATTCATCAAAGTACATTTTCCACTTTGTAGATGTATCTATCTTGAAGATTGTCTCATCTGAGAATTTGAATATGAGAGGTGTAAATTCCTATGTAGGGGAATATTCAAACTTATCAACAATGAATTTCCCTATAATCACTTTCCTTATTCAATGTTGAACTCACTGAGGAGCATCACCCATTTTTCCAGTCTACCTATTGTGGCCTTGTTGAGTAAATAATTTAATGGATTGATTTTTGTTATCATATTTATCTATATATTTAACATGTAGTGCCATAGTTTTTGTGTAGAAAAGAATACAAAAGGGCATGCTTGATCAATGGGGGTATAATTGATTTCATACCCTACAAGGTTAGATTGATGTAATATATTGCACGTTCCTTCCCATCTTCATCATTTTGTGCTAGGAGAGCTCCTAGTGTAGACGATGTTGCTGATACGTATAGGATGAGTGGCTTCCAACTTATAGGTGGCCTTAGTACTAGTGGTGATAGAGGATAGTACTTGATCTATTGAAAAGCCTATTGACAAGTGTCCATTTCAACATGACAACCTTGCATAGGAGATACTTAAAGGGGTGGCACTTGTCTACCAATTGTGCTATAAATCTACGGATAGATTTTAGTTTGCCCTATGGGATCCTTAGCTGAGTTAGAGTGGAAGGTGGTGACATGTCAATGATGGCATTCACCTTTGTAGGATCAACCTCTATGCCTTTGTGCAAAACAATGTATCCAAGGAGCTTCTCGAAGGTCACCCCAAAGACACATTTCTTCGAGTTTAGACAAACCTTATATTCTTCCAACCTTGTAAAATTTTTGTCTAGTATTGCTAAGTGATCATCCCTTGTGAGGGATTTTTCCAGGAGGTAATCCACATAGTCCTCCATTAGTTTATGCATCATGTCATGGAATATTATAGTCATTTCCATTTAATAAATGGCTTCAAAATTTTTAAGACCGAAGGGCATGACGTTCCAACACTATGTGTCCCAAGCACAGGTAAAATATATCTTGTTTTGATCTACTACAATTCCAATTTGATTATACCCAGAGAAACCATCCATCAAAGATAGCATCTCGTATCCCACTATAAGATCCACAATCATGTCTATATTGGGTAACGGGAAATTGTCCTTTAGACAAGCCTTGTTTAGATCTCTAAAGTCAATGGAAATATAGATGCCTCCAATTTTCTTAGTAACTAGCAACAAATTTTAAATCTAGTCTACATAATTGATGGGTCTTATGAACCCAACATCTAGTAGTTTCTTCAACTCTGCTTTAATTAGTAAGGTAATTTGTGGATGTATATTCCTCAACTTCTTCTTATAAGGTTTAGCATTAGGAAGAAGAGGTAGATGATGAAGGACTACTTTAGGGTCTAGTCCCAACATGTATGCATAGGACAACATAAATTTGATTTTCCTTTTTGAGAAAAATTAAGTGAATTTTGGCTTCTATGCATTTGTCAGGAATGCTATAAAGTGTATGATTTTTGGATCTTTCATTGTGTTGACGTTGACCTCTTGTGAATTCTTGACAAGAATAAGGAATCTATCTTGATTTGTGGGGAGTGAGTCCAACCTTACATCCTTGGGTGCCTTAGAGAGGTTTTCACCTTCATATATATCCTTTTTTTAAATTTTTTGCTATGTTTGTAGGTGCCTTTTAGTTTTCACATAAAAACTTGTTTTTCTTTATTTCCTTTGTTTTGTGACTAGAAGGTGTGGATGACTCCCCATAGTATGTAGTTGTGTCAAGATCAATTTGGTGAATCCAACCTTGTGATCTCACGCTTGGTATTCTATCTCTAAGTCCCATAAACTCAACAATTGCTTTATCATTTTTGAATAGGTCTAGGATCATTGAACATTGTTGGTCCCAATCGATTAGTTGGGGGTGAAGTAATGTCATGTCATCAATAGTATTTGCAAAGATGAAAAATGAGGTGGATATGATGAAGATGGAGGAATTGTTTGTATCCCAAAAGGTATCAATCTAGGCATGGTCATTCATATATTTTGTTTGAGGGGAGGATTGGTCAGGTTCTTGAAAGGTTTCAACTAGGTCATAGTCGCTAGAGGATTTGTTAGAACCCCATTCCCATTCATTAGAGTCATTTCAATATGGAAATCCTTAGATGTCTCAAAAATTTAGAAATGTTAACGACTTCCTTCTAAAATATCATGGTACTTGGAGCTTTCACTTTTAGAGTTGATACCCTAGCCCTATGTTGTGTGACTATTTGCTTGCTAGGATAGGTTTTGTCATACCTTGTTTTTGTAGTCCAAGGCCACTATGCCCATCGTTGCATTTTTGTTGCATTATGTAAAACCGATTTCCATATTTATCTACAAGTAGATTTGCATGTATCTCATCCTCTTCATCTCTATATATCCATTTAGAGAGGGCTTCCTTGATACATTCCTTTCCTAATTTTCCCCACCTGGTGAATGTTATGGGTGGGTGATACTGAATTTCCACCTTGGGATCTTTCTTGATGTGATGGGGTTTTTCCATAATGTTTTGGTGCAAATGGTAGTTTCCCCACATAGAAAAAAAATTCAATATTGTATTTTCAAACTCCATCATCCTAGACTTGGACCTTAGTATCAAGAAATTTTGTTGTTAATGGTGAGGATTTTGATAGAGAAGTTGGGTCTATGTACTGTGATGAGAAAGGGGTAGATGAGCTCTACTGATGGCTAGGTACCTGATTCTTAGGTGTTCCTCTCAAGTTATTGCAATATTGAAAGGGGTTAGGAACACCAAAAATAGTGATATCTGCTCCATTGAGGGGAACTTCCGACATTGATGGCACAAAGAAGGGAAAACATTCATTGAGTGAATCCATGGGTGATCGATCAAAAGGTTGTAGGGTAGGTACAGATCTAGAACTTGACATACTGTGTCCTATATAGTAGGAACCACTCTGATTGGTAGCACGATGATGCCCTTGGAGGAGTGTTCCATATCATCATACCTGTGTATCACGATTCTCTTTGACTTGTCTATACAAGCCTTTGAGAATCCCATGGTAGTTACTAGTTTCAACATACATATATTCAACCCTGCTCCACCATCTACCAAAAATTGTCTAATTTTGTGTTTATTAATATATAATTCGAGATGTAATGGTTCATTGGGATTTTTTTCTATGAAGCATATTTGTGTTCAGTGAATGTTATGTGTTGGTTGGTAGCTAAGGACCTGAAATTTATTCACATTTAAGTCTATTGGGATAGATGAATCCTGTAGTGCCTTATCTGGAGTAGTATTGTGCTTGGGATAGGTGCGTAGCAACTTAAGAATTAAGATTTGAGTTGGGGTCTTTCCTAGATCAAGAAAGTTGTATTCATGTGTTAGTCAAGGATTGTAAGGGGCTCCTTGCAGAGTCACCTTCGATCACCTAGTGGCAACCACACATTCAATATTTTTATTTTTGATGGTGATGGTGGATGCATCGTGGTATGCCAATAACCGGATATGATTCATTGTTTACTCATAGGTGATTCTAGTGCAATTGGAATAAGATTTTTTCCTATTTTGGAACTCAAGGCTTTTCCCTTCCCATGGTTTTTTAAAGGGTCCTTGAAGATTGTGTGATCTTTGTTAGAGGTTTTCAATTGGTTACCTATTTGAATATCACCCTTATCTATGTGATCTTGTATAAAGTTTTTTAATTGAAAGTAGGAAGAAGTCTTAGGTCCCTTAATTCTATGATATTCACATAAATCATTATCGTTCCACTAGGTTGGATTGAATGGACCTGGCTCATAATGTTTGATCTTAGGTAACTGGAATGAGATTATTTTGGAGGGGAGTATACTTTCATCTTGATTGAGGGGATCTAGGAGGACCACGTGGTGTGTTATTTTGAGCCACATTGGCAGTTTGTTCCTACTTTTGTGGATTTTTATTGGTATTCATCATTGTGGGTCCTTTCAGGTTTAGCATAGGATGAGGTTTATTGATGAGTTTTGTGCCTACCATGCCATCATTCGTCACATTTTTATTTTGTGACCAAAATTTATTCTCATTTGGTTTCGAACTAAAGGAATAATTGTTATTCTCCTTAAAATTTTGACAAACCCTTTTGGTATGAGGGATTTCTTGATGGATAGCCCATTTTGTATCATATCACTAAATGTGTTAGAACAATGGATTTGTAAGTAGAATAGGATCTCCTTGTTGATGTTTTCCATGAAGATTTGGACCAGTTGTTTCTTTGGTATATGGTAGGCTCACTTGCTGGCTAAGCTTCACCATCTTTGTAGGAATGATGTGAAGGTTTTTCCATATTTTTGTTTTTGTTCACACAAATGCGTAATGTTTATATTAGTTGATATGTTGTATGAAAAGTGTGCGATGAAATTTTCTATAAATTCACTCCAAGTTTGTATACCTGAAGGAAAGTGCACGCATACCATTCGAGGGCTTGTCCTCTCGAACTTCATGGAAAAATTCTCATGAGATATGTATGCTCATGTGCCATGTCTAAGGATGCTATGTGGAACTCCCATATGTGTTCAATGGTGTCACCCTTTCCCTTGTATTTATCAAATTTTGGAACAATAAAGTTCATGGGAAAGGGAGGTATATGAATTCTTCTATCAAAGGGGTAATGAAATAGGTACTCCACCAAGTATGTTTTTTGACTCCCAGTTACATGCATAATAGTCATGTAATTTTGTAATGTTTGTAATTGCCAAGCTATTAGGTGCATGGGAAATGGCACTGTTGGGACTGATGTGGGTTTGGCAAAAATTATTATTTGGTAATTTTTATAGTTTGCAAAAAAAATCATACTAACTTCATATTAAATTACTGGTCGACATCAAATGGTTTTTTAATTTCTACAGACTATAATATTTCCGTTGGCATATTGGGGTTTAATTTTTGCATCGGCTTTTTATTTAGACCGTCAGCATAAATTTTTATTTCTGCAGATTATATATTTTATTGTTGGCATTTATATTAAAATTTTTGAATTGCCAAAATGGCAATATTCAAAAATTTGTAGTGTCAATTTTTAAAGCCTGCAGAAGGACTTTGCTTGGTCGATGCATTAAAGTGTTGCAGGGGGAGTACTTTGTTACCGGTCACATCACAAAATTTGGAGTTCGCCCACCATTGCTGGTCACATCACGATTGGTTATTGTTGCCTCAGGCCCATCCTGTCCTTTTTGGCCAGAACCGCTCCCGCCAATCGGGACCACACCTTCTTTTCGGTCAATGCCCATGCCTATTCTCTAGCTCTCACTGACCACGATCTTCCGCCGACCCATGCTTTCTTTCCCGCTAGCCGGTGACCAAAGGGTTTGATCCACCAATGGCACCGCCTAGCACATCCGCTCTGCTCTAGATCTCAGCCTCGCCATTTCTCCAGGAGGGAGTGCCTTTTTTTTTCCTATGCATGCATCACAGTCACATCAACGACCAAGTGCCAACTCAGAGGGGCTTATTTTTTGCTCCTCATTAGCCTACAAAGTGCCTAATCTAGGCATTTTTTTCATTTTATCATAACTTTCACCCAGGGTATCAAAATTTGGCAAATGAGATACCATCAGAAAGGGAATTTTGTCTACTTTCTAGTGGTACAATCTATTCTGCATAATTTTTCTCATAGAAAATTCTATAGCCAACTAAAGATAAAACCTTATAGGCTCATATCTTCACAACCGTTCATCAGATTTCAGTGATTCCAGCAGCATCAGGAAGGTGATTAAGAGCTTTTTTCATCAATCTAGATCCCTTGATCAGTTTCAGCTCTAAGTACTCTTGCATTGATTTTTTTTAGTTTGGTGCATTTGTTCAATAACCTGGACATCCTAAAGCTTGGGAAAAGATTTTTTTGATCCGAGTAGCATCACTTCAGTTGCACATCATATTTGGAAGTCTTTATTTGTTGTTGAAGGTCATTTGTCTTTGTCTTTGTGTAGAAAGTTCATTATGGGGCTTGCATATACTCCTTTTCTGGTTATATTGCATAAGGGTAACTATAAAAAATGGTGGGATGAGATCAATCACCATCTCCAATCACTTGATCTATTGCCACATTTTTATGGTATAGTTCCTCATCCGAGTAAAGGTATTCATGAATTTTCTTGGAGTTACAACAGATACACTATCTTGGAGATCATTTCTATGCAAGTTGATTGTGATGTTTTGAATGCTATTGATCATTGTGATTGTCCTCACATCCTTTGGACTAAGCTTTGGGAGATATATGGAGATTCAGACACTCCACTATTCCCTGATGGTCATGATTTAGAATGTCATTCTTCGGATCAGGTACCCCATGATGATATTGTTATGCATGAAGTTGATTTCCTTGAATCTTTTGAAGAGGTTGACAAGGTTCCTTCTGGTGCTTCTTCTCCATCAAAGAAAGTTGGTATCCCTTCACATTCAGTGATTCCTTGTCCAGATTCATCAATTGAGGCTTCCATCATCATCATTCATCAGGACACTTTCAATTTTCTAGACTTAACATCAAGGGATGGCTTCATTTCAGGACTTGAGGTTTCTTCAACATCTACCATTGGATTTTCTTCAGACTTCTTTTAGTGGTTTTGAGGAGCTCCATCATATTCATCACATCTCAGTCTTTGGATATTGTTCAACATTAGTTTCTGCATCATCCTGGTTTGTCACCTTCTTCATTGATTGTGGCATCTTCATCTTCAAGAAAGGAGACATTTGAGCAGAGTTCAGAGACATCATCAATGTACATCCTTCCTTCCTTCAATTCCTATCTGGAATGGGAAGCATCTTTGCACTTACATTTGGTTTGGTTTCTTCCGAAATGGAGACAAGTTGTTTGTCGACATTGGATCATGTTTTGTCTTTGGACACTTACCATCTTTGCAAGTGATCACATCTTCTAGGGGGGATATATTTTCTCTCTCTTTCCGCCCTATGGCAGGGCTATTGTATTGTATCCATGTGATAGATGGTGTCCTTGGGGGGTATTTGGGAGTCCTCCATCCTTCCCATCCTAGCTCACATTTTTTCTTTTTCATCTCCTTTTTGGAGAGGGGTTTTGTTCCCACTGGGTTTTCCCCTTTTCTCCGGTTGTGGGAGATTTTATGCATCTTTTCATGTAAATGGTACCTAACATGGCCTCATAGCCAGGACCCATCATCGATCATCTATGCATAATCATTGCATTTTCCTCCCTAAGTTGAACTTATGGGGGGGTGTTAGTGTAATTAATTATTTATTACACTAGCATAAGTTAACTTAGGTCATACATCATTTAGTCCTAGGTTGCATTTTAATAAATCATTTAATAATGGGGTAATTCCCCCTTCCTTGTTTGTAGGGATAAGATTCCTTCTAGAAGATGAGTTTCCCTTCTAGAACTTATCTCAACATTTAATAATTTTCTAGATAGGGTTCACATGTTGTCACATGTTAGATCATGACACATGGAAACATCTCATGCATCTTAGGTTTTCTCTTTTTCCTATATAATTAGGAAAATTGTTCATTTGTATCATATCAATCAAATATCAATCTATGATCTAATGTTGTAGATCAATAGTAATCTCTCTTTGCAGCCCTTAGTTGCAACACTTTCTGTGTGGTGTAATTTCTCTTGGCAAGATCCTTTAAAGTGTGCAAAACTTCATTGGGTGATTCAACATCCATCATTTCAACATGATATTAGAGCATGTTGAATTCTAACATGGTATCAGAGCATGTTGAATTCTAACATGCAAGATAGTGATGGTGCCATAAGGGCACAAGTGGAGATTTTGTACTCCCAGATACAACTACAAGATCAAAGGGAGTAGTTCAAAGGACAGGTGAAGCAATTAAGAGAGGTAGTGAGTCTAAGGCTGGCCTCACTCACTGAAATTTTGGTAGAGTCTAATGGTGTGATTCAAAAATACCATGCAACATCTTCCTTAGAGGGAGAAAAATATACATGTGTTGTTATCTTGTCAAGTCCAAACCCTAACCACCAAAGAAACTTGGGAAAACAACTTGATCTAGCTCAAGTATATTTACAAGAAAATTCTACCATCTAAGTGATTTGTGTTTGATTTTTTATGTAAGAAATCTTTCTTTTTTGTTGTTGTGTATATGCAAAGTAGATCAATCAGTATATATAAGGATATTTTTGTTGATGAAGTAACCAAAATTCATCCCAGATGAAGTAAAAGTTGTATATATTGAAATAAAGAGAAATGTAAGTGGATGATCAATGTGGAATGATTAAAAAAGTGTGTGATCTACACACTTACACTTTCCTAATTTCATTAGAAAAAGAGATCTCCCAAGGATAGCATTGACTTTCAATCTTGAGTGAGTCAACCCTATTAGGATGAACTATTATTGTCTTATGACAAAAATGATTGAAATGCACTTTTGGGAGATAATTTTAAATTTTTTAACAAAGTAAATTGCATGATCTAACACTTAAAATGAAAATTTGTATAATAACAAAAATGAAAATGATAGTTTGTAGGAAGATTTAGGAAGTGAAAAATGGTGTGTACCTACCCAGAAAAGTGGGTTCTGATTGTCCTACAAGGACTCATTCACCCAAGGGCGAATGGGTCTTTGTACAAGGATTTTTCTTAGCTTAAGGGGTCCTCTAGTACAAGATATGAGCTTTTGTTTTCCCCAGGTTTCACTGTCGGAAAGCTGGAAATAAATTTGGGATTTGAGTTTATGTGGCTTGGCAACAATGTTGAAAAATTTGACAACTTTGCAAAATTTCTCTTTTGAGTGATCTCTAGTCCTTCTTCACCTATAAATCTACACATACAAAGAGAGAAGAAAAATGTTTGTTTTTGGGTGAATAGGGGTTTTCCTTGGTCAAACCTCAGTTTGGTAATTAAACCTTGATAATGAAATAATGAAAAAATGGAAAGAATTTGATGAATGAACAATGCTATGTCACAACTCACCAAACCCTTAATGGCTTCCCTTAGAGCACTAAAGTCTAACACATCTCTCTAGGAATTGGATCTTGCATGAATTGGATTGATTGGATGCTTGATTTGACACTTGATTTGATGCTTGAATGCTTGAAACCTACATCAAAATGTTAGCTCCAAAACATGACATGAACACACACGAGCTTTGATATAATACTATGATCTTGATTGTTGTTGTGGATGACTGATAAATCTACTCTTCAATGCTCTTGACAATAATATTTTCTCTTGTGAAATTTTCCTTAATGCTAGATGATTTGAATTGATAAAAGGACTATGTATTTAGAGGTGTTTATCTAATTTCCCAAAAAATAGATTCCACAAGCCAAAATTTGAAATTTCAATTTGAATGATTAAAATGCCTCCAAAAGGATATTAAAAATTGGGACCTAGGAGTTAAGGAGGACCCATTCGCCCTTGGGTGAATCAATCTTGGGACCTAAATCTAGGACACATAATTTCAAAGGTGTTTTAAATTAGTGTAGGTATATGTTTAATATAAGTTTCCCTTTTAGAAAACGAGAATAATAAGGCTTAGGAGTGCATAATTTATGCAATTAGAAGCTTAATTAAGTCCAATCAATTAAGAGAGTGCAAACATAGTGTAAAAATGAAAAGATTACATTTTTCTACACTACATAGATTAACGGGGATCTTGTAAGTTTTGCATGTACAAATAAAGTTTTTTGTTACCCTTTTCCCTTGATGTCAAAGGGGGAGAAAAATGTGCATGAAAGGGGTAGTGTTTGTTCACATTAGCTAGTTTTTCCATCAATGACAAAGGGGAAGATTGTTGCACCTTGATAAGTTTGTTTGTCATTGATGTCAAAAGTATGCTTAAGATTCTATATGCTCTAGAGATTGTTTGTGTGCAGAGATATCTAATGGTGCAAGTCAACATTGTAGAAATGTGGAAGACTAGTTGTAGAGTAGGGTAAAATCATTGGAAAAAGGCATGAATCAATAGTATCAACCACCAACTACCTAAAACTCAATCCCTAAATACCATAATCTAATAATGAAGTACAAATGAACATAGAAACATAAATAACAAAGCAAGAATACCATAATTCTTACACTTGGTTGAATCACCTTCATTGCTCTTCTCCATTTTTCTTTATATTGCTTGCTTGCCCTCAGATTCATAATGTGCAAGAATAAGTCTAGTGATAGTGACAACAAAATATCAAAGATAGTGGTTGTACTTGTAGGGTTGAAATGAAAGTGATAGGTCTCTTTTATAGAAAACCAAATTTGAATGAAGGGCCAAGATTAAATGATGAAGATCAATGGATGAGATTGCTTTGAGAAGCAATGAAATAGAGTTAGGGAAAAAATAGGGTTCAGTTAAGAATTGACGGTGGAGATTAAAAGGTGATAAAGCCTTATCAAGGATGGAAATTAATTGAGAATAAAAAAGGAAATAGGCCCAGAAAAAGAGGTGGCTAGAGTAAATTAAATAATTATAAAATTATTTAATTTAGGAGGGAAAGTTGAATTTTAATTAAAATAGTTGTTTAATTAAAAGTAGAGGAAAATGACAAATTAGTAAATAATTAAAATAATTATTTACTAGTGGAGGAAAAAGTGGGAAATAATTAAATAAATAAGATTTATTTAATTATGGAAGAAAAAGCTAATGAGTAATTAAATAATTAAAATAATTATTTAACTATAGAATGAAAATGAAAATAAGTAATTAAATAAATGAGAATTTATTTAATTATTGAGAGAAAGGATTAATTAGTGACGTAATTAAATAAATATTAATTTATCTAATTAATCAAGGAAGAATAAAACAAGAAATGAATTAATTAAATAATTAAAATTATTTAATTAATAGAAGAATATGACTTTAGACAATAATTAGATAATTAAAATTATTTAATTATGTAGCGAAGAATGGGAATTGATGTGGAAAATGGCATTTGTAGGCCCAGGACATTTTTTAGTGTCTATATTTTGCCCCTCTTTGATGCGATGAGAAGTCACTTGACTGTTGTATCAAAGAAATTCAACTCAGAGTATGCCTTAGTGTGTCATGGTGAAGATGGGATAGACATATGCCCCCTCAAAAACTTTAATAAATTTTGAAAAAGCTATGGAAAACTTGAAAAATTATTTTGATAAGAAAATATGATAGTGGACAAGACATTTATAGAAAAAAGTTTCAATTTAAGGACTTCTAGGATATCTGCATTAGGGTTTAGCAACGTCAATATTGGATACATCCAGTAAAAACCCTACCCTAGGAGGGGTATAAATAAAATTTTTGGGGTAAAATTGGTCATTTGTACATTTTTATTGGAGTGAATAGTGAGTTTTGAGAGTGACTTTATTGTAGAGGTGTTGCTAGAATGTCGCCTGTACAACACACCTTGCATCATAGATTCAAAGTTCAAACTTATAGATGGCCAAAGGGTTTCCAGAGGAGGCAGGGTTAGGTAGAGGAGGGAAAGAGGGTAGAGAGAAAGAATACAAATTTCACCCATCGGGGAGGCCAAGTAGAAGGGTCTGAGGGTGGAGGCAAAGCAAGAGGGACCCAGAGTAGAGATAGAGCATGAGGTGGCCATCCAAGAGGTAGAGTAAGAGGGTCTAGGAGTGAGGGAGGAGTACATGGGAGAGAAGGAGAGAGAAACATGGGAGGAGATCACAATGGGGGAGGGCTTGGGTAAGGGGTTCTAGGATGTGCCTATTGTGGAGGCCATGGAGGAGGTGGAGGGAGACATGCCAGTGGACCCTCAAATTGTAGATTTATAGGCACGACTTCAAGCTGTTGACATACAAATCTAGAGCCTATAGGAAGAGGTAGATTGGCTGACCACTGAGAGGGATATAATAGTCATTAGGTCATAGAAGGTTGATCAATGATTCCTAGACCTAATTTTGACTATTAGTGGACCTGTGGCTGAGTTAGGTCATCAAATTTTCTAGGTAGGGCAAGAGGCTCGATATTATAGGGACCTCTTTGAGCACTAGGTGCCATCAGTAGAGAAGGTACCAAGCTATACATAGATCCAAAGTCACAGTAGGCCACACTCTCACTGATCTCAATGTAGTGGGGGTGTCTCCCAACCTAGACCTTCTCCATATCATCGACCATCAAGATCAGGCCATGGGGCTTCAAGATCACAACCATGACAAGATAATCCTTGTTCACCAGGAAAGTCCCCATCAGGACATATGGGAAGCTTAGGCTAGCCTTGTTTATGATATGTATTAGAAACTTATATTTTTTATCAAGCCTATGAGCTCCATTTTTGGGATTCATCAAGATATTGTAATGTGACACCATTTTTAATATATATGCGAGATACATGATTTTTGGCAATGACTATATGATGCATGTTCCTATATTATATGTCTATTTTTATGTGATGGATTATGATGCTTATGATGTTATGCATTTATATGATTATGAGATGACTCTATATGATGCATTATGGGTGTATAATGTATGATTTATGCTTATATGTGATTCTCTATTTTGTGATGTATGGATGGATGCATTTGATTTAATTTTATTGTATGCTTTATGATGTTATGAATGTATTATGATTATGTTGTGATGCGATATGGATTATGGATATTTATGATGTATATAAATGAAATGATATATAAATGTGATATGTATGCAATCTGATAGATGTAATGAGATGTATGCACTGAGATGTATGCTAACGATCTATGGATGCAGGATGGTACTTTATGATTATGACATGTAATGCTTATATGAATGCATGTATGATTCTTTATGATGGTATGCTTATGTTTTTATTTTTTTATGCAATATGGATGACATAATATGCTTGTGATGATTCCTATGATTCTCTAACATGATTATGTATGCAAGATATTTTTATGTGTCACAAGGCGCCGTCAAGATGGGAATAAAATAAATGTTAGCATGAAGTTAGCATGGAGTTAGTCAAAATGAAGATGGATTAATATTTTTCTTGATAGATGTTACACTTGCATTTTTATCATCATTGGGTGTTAAATTATGGAACATAGAACAAGGTGTGTAATGTTATCCCTTTGCAAAAATAGACAGTTTGATAGACAATGAGTGCCATGACGCATAGTAGGAGAGAATTTGGGCCAATATTTTTGTCAACACAAACCACAAACAACAATCACAGAAAAAGTAGGTCATGCGACATCATCGCTCCTCTAAATCCTTCTTGGGACATCCTCAAGGTGCATAGTAACATGACCAATGATAAATCAAACAAAAATATAAGACCAACTAGGCCAACATAGTCAACAACCATTTAGATCATTTTCCAAAGATTGTTTGTTGATAGGATTGATAAGATTGATTGATTGATGACGCTTGGTTTTAGGAAAGGAAGCATTTCATATAAGACATCGAGTCTAGTTTTGATGATGCAACCACCTATATAAGGAAAATGATACGATTGATGAATGATGATGTCTAGTTTTAGGAAGGACACATCCTATATAAGAAAAATGATAGGATTGGGTTTGGTTTCAAGAAATGAGGAAAATCATATAAGATGTTGAGTCTAGTTTTGACAATGCCACCTCTTGTATAAGATGATTGATTGGTTGGTAAGTGTTGATTTGATGATTAGGAAATTGATCTATTTGGATTGAAGACTACTTGGATAGTTAGTCTATTGATGTGTGATTTGGTTAAGGCTTAGATATCTGTTTGTGTCTAATTAGAGTGTCAAATTTATCAAGGGACAACTTATTATGTGATGGATGAAAATGGGTTGTGATAGACCTGCCAAACCCTAAGGGGATGACCTATTACCTCAGGAGATAATCAAAGATGGCTTGCCTATGTAACATGCATAGAGACATCATATTTTGACAAGCTTTGACCATGGATAATTTATTATGGATTGAATCATGATTGAATCAACTCGACAAAACCTAAATGAATAGCCTAGTGCCTCAGGGGATCATCAAAGATGGCCTTTGTATGTAACATGTGTAGAGACATCTTAGTTTGATAAACTTATACTGACAAGACTTGACACTATTTTTGGGATTTTGAAGGTTATTTGGATGCTTTGGATTTTTGACATGTTTTGATTTTTTTGGATTTTTGAGGATATTTCAATATTTTTGGCTTTTTGAAAGATTATCTGAATGTTTTTGAATTTTTGTGATGATGACCTCCAATACCAAGTCTAGGATCCAATGAAGATGTAAGTCAAATACTTGCCCCCAATCAGGTATAGGACCAATTATTAGGGATGGGATTGGATAAGCCTTATTGTGGATGGATATGGAATGTGAAAGACACCGAATTTCAATCATTTGTAGGTGATGAGAAGGAAAATTTATTATGGGTGAAGTTGGAAAATCATATAGAATGATGGTAGAGGATGGAGCAAAGACTGACCACACATGGTGCCTATTTGCTAGGTTTTCACCATGGTACTTATCCAAAGTGCCACTGAAGTGGTTTTTACTGTTGGATGGATTATTTCTCTTTACTATTTTTTTAATTTTTAATTTTTTTTTCTGTCACACAAGATGTTTGTTTGCCAGGTTTTCGTTAGTGTGATTTTTTTTTTCTTTTTTTTTTTTCTTTTTTGAATTTTTGACAAGGCTCTCTAGAAGCTAGGTGTAGAACTTATGAAGGTTCAAGCTATTGATAGGCTCTAGTAGCAGTTCACCTTCAAGAGTAGAAATATGATAAGCACCAAATCCATATACTTTTTTTATGATGTAAGGACCCAACCAATTAGGCTCAAAATTTCCAGGTTTCTCACACTCTGCTTGGTTATTATTATTCTCCATTAAGACTAAGTCACCAATGTCGAAGTGTCTGACCAGAACCTTCTTATTATAGCTATGATGAAGATGATTATAATAAGCTTTTAGGTGGAATAATGCATTCTTTCTTCACTCATCTAATAACTCCAACTCATGCAACTTGGATATGCGATACTCTTCATCATTAATAAGCCCTTTCATGGATACCATTAGGGAAGGTAACTCAACCTCAATAGGAAGAATGGATTCAAAACCAAAGACTAGGGAATACAAAGCGGCTCTAGTGGTAGTACGGATGCTAGTTCGATATTTCCATAAGGTGGGATTGAGTTGAAGGTGTCAATCATGACCAATTCCATTGTCAATCTTCTTCAAGATTTGAATGATGGTTTTATTAGATGCCTCAACTTGGTCGTTACCTTGGGGGTAATATGGAGTGGAAAAATGGTATTGAATGTAGAATTTTTCACATATTTCAAACATCCTAGTTCTTGAAGGGATGACTATTATCAGTAATAGTGGATTGTGGGACACCATATTAACATATGATATAATTGATGATAAATTTAGGTATCTACTTTCCAGTAATATATGTTGTATGGATAACCTCAATCTATTTCATGAAATACTCGGTTGTCATGATAATGACTTCATAACCATTGGATGAGGTAGGATGAATCTTACCTATGAGGTCAAGTCCCCATTGAGAGAAAGGCCATGGTGATGTGATTAGATGAAATTCTTGGGCTGGTGCATGCATAATATCTCCATGTATTTGACACTATTGACACTTCTTAAAAAAGTGGTATGCATTGCATTCCATAGTGGCCCAGTAGTATCAAACATGCATATTTTCTTGGCTAAAGTAGGACCACTTGATTTAGCTCCACATATACCCTTGTGTACCTTGTATAAGGTCATTTTTACTTCATTAGAGTCAAGAAATCTAAGGAGGGTGCTTTCCAAGCTTCAACAGTAGAGGGTGTCATCGATGATGATGTATCTAGAGGTCTTATGGATGAAGGTTTTGTTTTGATTGGTAGACAATTTGGGGGAATAACTTGGTCATGTCAATAATCATTGACATCTTTCTACCAAGGGGAATAGGACCAACAATTTTGCACACCATCTCAGATTTGAGGATATCAAAGGTAGGGATCAACAACTGTTCTACCAAGAACTCATATTGTGGTACGTTGTTTGGGATATCCAAGAGAGATCCTATTGTAGCCATTGCATTAGCTACCTTATTTTGAATTCTAGAGACTTTCCAAAAGATAATGTCATCAAAGTACTGCTTAAAGATATCAACCATTTATTTATAGGGAGTAATATTTTCATCCTTTATGTCATAATCATCGTTGACCTATCGAATAACCATTGCAAGTCACCATAGATGTGAAGACTCTTGATTTTCTATTTAATGGCCATATGAAGTCCTATGAGTTGTGCCTCATACTATGATATATTATTGATGCAAGAAAATAATATTTTGAATAAATTTGGTATTGTGCCTCCTTGAGGTGTAATGAATAGTATCCCTGCTCCTGAACCATGACTTGTGTGAGATACATCAAAATAAAGTTTCCATGTGACTGAAGTATCTATTGTGAATATGGAATTATCAGGTAAGTTAGATATAAATGGATGGTTTGTTGTCATGGGTGCACCTACAAGTTGATCAGCTATGACTTTTCCTTTTACCAAATTTTTCTCCACTTACTGAATGTCATACTCAATTAATATCATGACCCATTTGGCTAATCAACTTGTTAAGGCTTCTTTACTAAGGAGATACTTCAGGGGATCAATCTTTGCTACGAGATTTTTTTGGTGATTCAACATGTAGTGTCTAAGATTTTGAGTGGAATAAACCACTATAAGGCATGCACATTCAATATGACTATAACTGAGCTCGTATCCAACAATTATGTGATTAATGTAATAGACTACTCTTTCTCTTCCGTCATGATAATTTTGTGCTAATAGTGCCCCCAACACTGATGTGGTTGCTGGTATGTATAGTATTAGGTGTTTTCCATCAATGGGAGGCATGAGAATAGGCAGTGTTAATAGACAATCCTTTATTTGTTGGAATTCCTCTTGACATCAGTTACTCCATATAAATGGTACTCCCTTTTGTAGAAAATGTTGGAATGGATGAAACTTATCCACTAATTGAGAAATGAACCTCCTAATGGATTGTAATCTTCCTTGTAGTGTTCATAACTAGCTTACACTCATTGGTGGGGGTATTCCTATGATAGCCTTCACTTTCATGGGATCAACTTCAATGCTTCTTTGAGAGACAATATATCTTAGGATCTTTCTTGAGGTTACCTAAAAAACACAATTCTTTGGGTTCAATTGCACCTTGTATTTTTCTAATCTCTTGAAAATATTATCTAGTACTTGCAGATGGTCACCCCTTGATAATGATTTTTCTAATAGGTCATCTGCATAATCCTCCATAAGTGTATGCATGAAGTCATGAAAGATGGTAGTCATAGCTTGATGATATGTGGATCCAACATTTTAAACCTAAATGGCATAAAATTCCAACAATACATTCTCCATGGACAAGTAAAAGTAATCTTGTGTTGATCCTAAGGAGCGATCCTAATTTGATTGTATCCTAAGAAACCATCCATGAGTGAAAACATCTCATACCCTGCCATCAAATCCACTATGATGTCGATGTTAGGAAATGAAAATTCATCCTTAGGGAATGCCTTGTTTAGGTCTTTAAAATATGCAAAAATTTATATTTCTCTTGTTGGTTTTGTCATAGATACTATATTGGAAATCCATTCTGCATAGTTAATAGGTTGAATGAAACTAATGTCTAATAACTTCTTTATCTTTGCTTTTACCAATAGTGCAATATGGGGTTGCATTTTTCTTAACTTCTATTTGACTGGTTTGGCATCAAGGAACAATGAAAAATGTTGTAACACCAACTCAGGATCTATCTAGGCATGTGACATAAGACCAAGTGAAGGTAACTTGCCTTTCTGAAAAAAAAGGGTATGAAATCCTAGTTTCTCTGTCTCTATCAAAGATACTACGAAATGGATGATTCTAGGATTTTCATCAGTACCAATGTTGACTTCCATAGATTTAACTATTAGCAAAGGTGATTTTTATTTAATTATAGGGATTACTTCCAACCCTCCATCCTTGGGCTCTTTGGAGAGGTTTTCACCCTCGGATACGTCCTTTATTTTTAGTTTTTCTAGGTCTAGAGGCACCTTTTGGTTTTCACCTAAAGAACTTTCCCTTTTTGATTTATAATTTTCACTTTTGTGACTAGAGGGTGGGAAAGACTCCCAAAAGTAGGTTGTATTATCAAGATCTATGATAAAACCTACTTTATGATCCCTATTGGGTATACCTTTGCAAAGTCCCATAAACTCAGCTATCATTTCATCATTTTCAAACATTTCCAAGTTGGGTGGTCCTTGTTGATCCCAATCTACCAATTATGGGTATACTAAAGGAATTTCATCATTAATATTGTTAAGGTTCAATGAATATGCGGATATAGTGAAAACATAGGTGTCATCGAGATCCCAAAATGAATTGATCCAAGCTTTTCCTTTGGTCAGGGAAGAGGAAAAGTCAAGCTCCTAGAAAGTCTCAACTAGTTCATAGTCACTGGATGTGTAGGAGTCCCACTCCCATTTATTGGAGTCAATTTCGACACGGTAGTCCTTAGATGTCTCAATATCTTTTGAAGCACCATCATCCTCACTCGAAATCACCTTAGTACTAGGATCAATCACTTTTGGTGTTTCATACCTTGTCCTCCTATTCTTTGACAACTTGGGAGGCATTAAGGGCTCTATCAATCCATTCTTATGTAAACCAAGTCCACTATGTCCATCACAATCCTTATGTTTCATAATTTCAAAGCCTTTATCATATTGTGTAGTTGGGATTTGTTCAGGTTCAAGGTCTTCTTGCTCTTTGTATATCCATGTGGAAATATCCTCTTAGCCAATAGTTTCTTTGCTGAATTCTCCCCATTTTGTGAAGGTTGTGGTGGGAGATGTTTAGGTAATGACTTTGGGCTCCTTTTTGATAGAAGATGGCTTACCATAGGATTTTGGAGATGCTGGTCTTGGATCTAGATCTAGAATTAGAAGATGGAATGGTGGAAGTGGATGCATTGGTCAAAGTGGAAGGATCAATGTAATGAGATGAGGTGGATGATGAGCTTTCTCAAGGGAACTTGTTCAAATGTCCCTCTTAAGTTGTTACAATACTAAAAGGGATCAAGATCACAAACTATTGTGATTTTGGTGCCATTATAGGGAAATTTCAAGCATTGGTGGTATGTGAAGGGGACAACCTTCATAACATGAATCCATGTGTTGGGTCTCAAAATATAGGTTACAAATCCTAAGAGGATGCCAGGCTCTATGATCAGGCTTGCAACATTTTTGAACCAATGAATGGAGTGAACCTATATGGTTGATGACTCCCTACACTTCAGGCTTTGCTAAACCTAGGTGGGTAGACCTTGATAGCTGAAGCAAATCTAAGAGTTGTGTGATGTAAATGAATTTATGGATCTATCCACAGTGGCATAAAGTGTGGAATAGATGAAGGCTTGTTAACTATTTCTACTCCTAATGTGATAATTGGAAATTTAGAATATGAAAGTGGATAAGTAATGTATAAATGAAATGTGAAGTGGACCAGTGCTTTATTGGGTAAGCAGAGTCAATAAATTTTTATGACAAGTGATTAATATTGGTTACAGTTCTAATTGTTTGGCACTTATATTTGTTTATACCTTGTATAAACGTGCAAGAATGTGACTGACAGACTCTACTTATTGATCCAATCAATCCTATTAGGTTACTATGACTTATTTAAAAGGGTTTTAATCCTACCTTGAAGGAACCAATTAAAAAGAATCACACAATGACAACAAGTGTGTATTGACAAATGAAGTACATCCTCAATTTGAATAACAATATAATATTGAGTTGGAGACAGTATGAAAATATTATCAATTATAGGGCTCTTCTTATTGATCCAAATGTTACTTCCAAGTTACTGTAATAAATTAAAAGGATTTTAATTCTTTAATGGAAACCAATTATCTTGATTACACAATAACAAAAAATGTGTCTGATGAAATTGAATATCAACTTGGATACACAAGTTCAAATAATAGAGAAATAATAGTGTGAAGACAACTAGAAAATTATTCAAATCAACAAATAATAGACTCCAATATGAAGTCACACAGAATTAAAGATCTTCTATTGATTTTTGCTACAATTTATGCACGCATCATGGTCCTTTACAGTAAAATCTACATGATATATATTATGAAAGTCTTCTTTTTTCTATCTATCTATTCTCTCTCTATTCGATCTTATCATTCAATCATAACATGTTCAACTTATATAGAAATATCTTGAAGAGGGTATGCCTCTTCATAAGTGTCTTTTGGGACTTTAACAATACATAAAACATTAACATTAAGCTCTAATAAGCCACAAATGAATTTGTGTAATATGATCTAGGTACTCCTGACTCAAGTGTGTGTCAGCATCTTCCACAACATTCCTTGCTGCAATCTCCATAATAACCATCCTTTCCAAATGCTCATAGGCCTATTCTAATGCTGGATCTTCATCCTTAGATGCTTCCAAGGCTCCCTGCAGTATTAGTCTACATTATTTCAGCCATTCATTCTATTTTTTAGTTCTCCATCATCATTGAACAGTGCAGGCACACCCTCTTTTGAAGCATCAATAAACTCCTTGGCATCTGCCTAAAGTTCCTTATAATAGTCTTTATGTTTCCTTACCATGTCTTCAAGAACTCTAATGGCTCTAGTATTAGAAGTGTTTTTGTTTTGTATCACTTGGAGCTTTTCTTGAAGCTTGTCTTGAATGGAAGTGTGACTCTTGGAGTGGGTTACCCAGAACTTGTCCATCCAAATCATTAGATTATAGTGCATCTTTTGGAGTATTTTAGAAAGTGTGTCAAACCTAGCCTTGATCACTTGAGTGTGTATTTGCTGATTACTCATCTATAATTCCTCACACTTGTCCTTTGATTGGGAGCCTTCTCCCTGAGTCAACATTCTAGTGGATCCTTTGAATGTATCCTTGAATGTTTCTCTTAGAAAATGATTTTCTTTGAGCATCCTTTCACTATTCAACTTATACATGTCTCATTCTTTGATCAACATTTGAATTTGTGCCTTGTTGAATTTGGCTACATTAATGCCAATATCAGTTGTGAACACAGGATCAGTTTCACCCACTTTTAATATCATCACATGAACAAATGTTTTCTCTGTATCAATAATTAAAAACTTCTTATGTGGAAGATATAGAGCCCAAATCATAAGAGAACTCTCATCAGGATTGTATCTTGATCCAGTGTATACCTTTGTTACCCCTTCTAGACTGAGCTTGTGTTGGACATCATTATTGTGCAAAAAACTATAAAAAACAAGAGCTGAATTTAAGTCCAAATGAAGAAATATCATCACACCAGACTCTAATAATTT